>JAAAKO020042106.1:0-12008 GCA_010015015.2 Bolitophila cinerea
AAAGCAGACATGTTGGCTGAGGGAGCAGTGCTGTTAAACCGTTTCCTTTTAGCAGCTCTAGCCTCGGTCGTTTCCTTATGATGGTAATATTAAGGGAGGAAATCAAATATATTCTTATAAAGAATTCGTCCGCAGAACCACATAAACAAACTTTTTACCCAATTCCACCAGCCATATGCCAAATAATCTGATTGGGAAATATTCAGGGAGAAAGTCATACATTTTTAAAAAGGGTCAGTGCTCAGGACCCTAGAAACGAACATTAATCTCAATCCCACCAGCCATATATTTGGAATAGTTTTATGGGAATATTTAAGGAAAGTTGTTTTTTCTATACATTTTTTTTTTGTTCAGAAAAAATTTGGCCAATTGTTGTTTGAGCAATTGAATTTCGGGCAATTGTTTTTCGGGAAATTGTTGTCCGGGCAATTGTTATTCGGGCAATTGTTTTCCGTGGATATGTTTTTGGGCTATTGTTATAAAGGCAATAGTTTTTCGGGCAATTGTTTTTCGGGACATTGTTTTTCGTGCAATTGTTTTTCGGGCAATTGTTGTTCAAGCAATTGTTTTTCGGGCAATTGTTTTCCGGGCAATTGTTTCTCGGTTAATTGTTTTTCGAGCAATTGTTTTTCGGGCAATTGTTTCTCTGGCGATTGTTTTTCGGGCAATTGTTATTCAAGCAAATGTTTTTCGGGCAATTTTGAGCAATGCAAAGCAATAAATAAACATAAGCAAGTCAATAATGTTACTCGACAAAATACCCCTCATATAAATAAAAGAAAAATACCGGTCCGGTAAAAAAAACGGTCTGGACTAGAAGATCTATTCCAAACTTTTTTAAACTGGTTAACCGTATTTGTTGGTTTTAAACTTTGACAGCACAAGCAGAAATACACCACATTCGTACGTGCACATTACGTGCAAAATCTGCACGCAAGCTGCTTCTTGTTCTGGCGTTTGCACGTAAACTGCACACAAGCTGCCCTTAAACTCTGCGTGTAGCTTACGTGCAAAGGATGCACGTAATCTGAACAATCTTGTCTCGTTTGAACTTAAGCTGCACGCAAACGTATCGTATTCGCCCGGTGCAGCAAGCATATTGCATTGTATTTGTTATATAATTTGCCCGTAAATGCATCTGGCTCTGCGTGCAATTTGAAGGCATTCTGCGTGCAATATGGCGCCATTATGCGTTTATTTTTTGTCTGCACCTGCGTGCATAAAAATTTTAATATTAGAAATATAAATAAAACTCAAATAGTACATTTTAACTGTTGATGTTCGATGTGGTTTTTGGGTTCATTCCGTGAAGATCATTGTGAGTATCTGGTAAATCTCTAGCGAATTATAAGATTGTCTTTAATTATTTGTGTTTTGTATCGAGTTACAATATCTTCCGGCTGACACAAGCGGCGATTGCGTATTCGTCGTATTGTCTTCGTTACACTGGCGGATCCAGAGGGGACATAAGGACATGTCCCCCCAGGAACATTTAGGAAATATTACAAAAACAATGTATTCCTTTTTTATATTATAATTTAATTTCTTCGTATATGTTTATGGGTATATCAATATCTTCAAGTGCCGACGGTCCGTATTCTGGCTCAAATCCTTACTTATTTTATATTTTCTTTAGAAATTTAAATAATAAAAAAATGTTTGCTCTCAATTGAAATGAAAGTAAATTCCATTGGCAAAATATTCAGGCTATGCTGTTGTTCAGGTTGGTTGTTTTAATAAGGAAGTTGAACTTTTTGAGCTTTTCTGGATTATGGAGCTTAATTTGTAATTCAGAATTTTGAAAACGCTGAAATTTGTAAAACTGAATTTTAAAAAACATAATTTAAAAACCGCGATTTTGAAAAACTGAATTTAAAATCCCTACAAAATGTAGTTAAACACTATTGTGACAAAATGTCCCACTCCCCCCAAAACATTTTCTGGATCCGTACATGTTTTAAAATATTTAGATCTAAATAAAAGTAGTTCGTAGATCAGCTACTTTTACTGGATTTATTTGGCACTGTGCATTATTATCACGATAAGTCACAGTCCGTCTGTGCATTATTCTCAAGTTTTTTAGTGGCGTTAGGACTCTTGATAATAAGTCTCAATTTCCTGACGGTAAGTCTCAAAAACAACAACAACAAAGTACACGGTGACGATAATGCACAATAGCGGTGAGATTAGGTCTCTTGAGATTAATTCACCATACCGTTTTATTTGTTTTATTGGGTTTAAATAATTTTAAAACCGATGACCAGTCTTTCAAAATATGCAAGGTTAAAATTCATGATGCATTTGTACGAAAAACATTTTCTTTTTCCTTTTTTTATAGATTTGTACGATTTTTTATCACGAAAATCTGGCAACACTGAAAGACTGTCAGTTTATAACTGTGTATGTGATTTGCTTGGAGGAGAAAAGCGCGTTGCGTGTACACAAACAGCGCATGCAGGGTTGACAGTGGAATTTCCATGCTTGTGTGTGTGTGTGTGTCTGTTTATGGTTGTATGTGTGTCTGCGTGTGTATATGTGTGATAGTATTGCGTACGTGCGTGTACCGCGTCCCCTTTAGCGTTTGTTTTCGGAACCTTATCTGCGTGGAGACGGAATCATATATTATATATTATATACATAAATCCTGTACATATATACTACGCAATATAGGCCATTTGGATTTATTTATATATTATATACTATATATATATAGCGATGTTTATATACATATATACTATATATACATACACCGTGTACGTGCATTGTTATCGGGAAGTTGTGAAATGCGCATTGGGAAAAGCCACCACACTATACACGTAATCGGCGGTATCGGTGTTTTTGTATGTATTTGATTGTATGTGTGTGTCTGTGTATTTGTATATGTGTGTCACTATCCATTCATTTGTGCGTGTTTTGCCGCAATTTGGATACTTATACATACGTATAGTATGACGTTTTACAAATAACAACAACAAATACACTACTATGATTAGCAGTAGCGCAGCAGAGTGTATAGTGTAGCAAAACGCTTTTATGTTCCTGGATTTGGTATGCATACACTGAAAGAAAAAAATGAATCGTGTTTTTTTAGTTTAGCTTGGTAGAGTAGAAGAGGTTATAAATCATTTGTATGGGATCGTAAGATAAGGATATATAGGAGTAAAGGGTTACCACAGAGCTTCGGAGGTAATCTCCGATTTTCCGGGCTAGTACTAAATTTTTTGGCGCTGTCCATTATTCTCAAGAGACTTAACAACACGAAAAACACCTTACGATATGTCGCAACTGGTTTGTGACTTATTATCAAGTGAATTAACGACAGTCAACCTGTGCATTATTCTCAGGAATTTGCATGAGAATAAGTCTCAATTTTCAGACGTTTAGTATCATTATAGTAAAACAAAAAACAACATTAAAATATACGGTGACAATAATGCACAATTGCCGTGCGATTAAGTAACGTTGAAATGCAAATTCGAAAAACCAACGGTACAGTTTCTCGGACACTCAATTACCAGCCAATGTTTTAAACCCCTTGAAACCAAGGTGGAAGCAATTCTCTCCATCTCACAACCGAAGATAGTGAATGGTTAAAAAAGATACCTAGCAGCACTCAATTTCTACCGACCTTTTATCATAATTGGATCGAAGTTGCTCCGATGCCTGACCATGTAGCCAAAACCGACGATAAAGCCTTTTTGAGTCACTGGATTGGAAGATTTAGTATTCCTTTACGCGTTTCACATCCGACTAGGGATGCCAGGTTGAGTCCGACTTGTTCTAACAACTAACGCAACTACTCGGAACACAATATCTTCGGACCACCGCATATCGATCGCATATCGACCACAATCGAATGGAATAATAGAGCGATTCCATAGAACACTCAAGGCCGCTCTACGTCTCCACGAAACAGACGATAACTGGATCAACGCAAGCTTTCACTTGTCCTTCTGGACCTACTTTCAGTGTTTGAGCTCACCGTGGGCTCAGTGACCCCTGAAAATGAGCGTTTTCTCACGTGAAAAAAAAATCGGTGAGCTTGGTGACATGTTATCATCATTTGTGAGGCAACATTGAAAACCAATTTAACTCACATCGGTCACTTAGCTCACGTGAGCCGACACTGAAAGTGGGTCCTGGAATTACGCGCGGCTTTAAAGGAAGATATTAACGTAAGAGCCGCCGAACTTACTTTTGGATGTCATTCACGCATCCCTGGAGAGTTTTTGAATCCTTCGCTCAAAACGCTCCAAATGCAAGCGCTCATCCACCTACATCCACAGCGCACCGCACACGGACAAACAACTTTTCATCCATCGCAGCTTGAAGGACGTGTCTCACGTTTTCGTTCGTGTTGATCGAATTGGTTCTTCAATGACACGCCCATATCGCATCCTTAAAAGAGAGGACAAGCTATTTAAACTCGAGGTTCAGGGCAAAGCCATCCACAACAACGTACATCGACCGCCTGAAGCCCGTGTTAATCGAAAGAGAAAATTACCATTTTTGTGCTTTGAAATTTAAAAAAAATCGCGGTTTTAAATTGTTTTTACGGTATGGATGAAACTACGAAAGTGGCCAGGACAGAAGGAGACGAGGTGAACCGGAAACAAAGAATAAAAATAAAACTCTGTAGCTGTGGTTAAACTGGAAGAAATCGAATCGTACAGGACAGTAATAATTAGCATTTCTCGGTAACAGGACGTAGCAGACGATAGGATCCTTTTACGATTGGCGAGGTTGAAACCTGGTATATCGGCTTCAAAATAGACCATTATAGAAATTAGCAGAAAACCAAGAATAGTTTCTGTATGTTTTTTGCATCCGGAGAATCCTAACTGGGTTCCCTGATGGATGGCGAATCTCCTAATCAGGCTACAAAGATGTAGGCCAACTTCAAGAGGAAAGCCAAAATTCTAACCAGCAAAGAACTTAGCAAGTTTCCTCATCCAGATGTTGTATCATATCACAATACATCACTCCACAGCGGCCAGGAGAAATCCAAGCCGAAACTGCAAAATAATCACTTCGGATGTGGTGCCAATTTCGGGGACCCACTGGTAGCTTAAGAGCAATACTTAGGGTCTTGGGAGTAGTGCAATCAACAAAAGTGGCCACCTAGATGTCGGCCATTCTCCCCAAGTCATAAAGTCAATCCTCCATACATATCAACGTTCCTGGTTCCCTGGATCGAAAACGAAATCATCAAAAATAATGTACTTGCGGTCGAGTTTTAAGGAAGGTAACTAAAATAACCATCTTAAAGATCGAATGAAATTTTCAAATCTTCATCGTAATGGGAAAGGACTTGAAGGCATGAAAAAATAGACAATTCGCTATGGTCTGATGAGTAAAAGATACATTTTTAAGGGTCTAATGATAGAGTGTTCGTTCGGAGACCAATCCTGCAAGAGTTGTCACCAAAATATCCAAAGAAAGGAGTTGAAGCGTTTGGGCGGTTGCAATGTGGTATGGAGTATAGAAATTATCGTGGTAGGGCTTGAGGAACATTCATAAGGTTCCGGATTTCTCAAAACTTGAAATTGTAGAGTTGTCTGCTGTTTGGGGAGCCTTCTACGCAGTTTTTGCATTGTAAATGCTGCTGTAGAGGATAAGGAGAACAATGTAGACGGAGTACAAGGATGAGTACTACGACAACGTTGAACCTGCTTTAGAATATTAGAATATTATCCTCAAAAATCATATAGGGTTATTGAAAAACGTCTTGAATGTCAAGATGAGGTATTTCAGAGTCGCAATTGTGATTCTGATCATTGTTTGGTTGTAGGAAAGTGCCGCACTCGAGTATCCATCAGCAATTGGAAATTGTAGTGTCACGCCGACCTAAAAGTGGAACATCGAGAAGCTGTCACTAGAGACAAACAAAACATCACGTCAAAATTGCAGGGGCACTGAGGCGAGTCGAAGCTAGCTGCACCAAAATCAGTTAGTTGAACTACAGAGTACGAAAATTCCACATTGGAAAGATGATTGCACTATACGTTGGAAGAATATGGCCTTTATGCGATCAATGCTCACCATGGAACAGCATAACCTCAATAAGATAAAAAAAAACAATATTTTCAAAAAAAAACAACTAAATTAAACCAATTAAAAACAATATAGAAAACAAGTATAAAAAAATAATTAAAAAAAACAAATTATAACTAAAAAAAAACAAAAAACATCATCCAAAAAACAATAAACATAAGAAAAAATGAAAAAACAAACAAAATAAAAAACAATGTAAAGCAAAAAAAAAACGGGAACATAAAAAACAGCAACAAAAAAAAGAAAATTCTTGCAAATTCCCCCTTACGTGATGGGAGAAATTAAAAGTTAAAATCTCCCCTTTTAAATGATGTTTAGAGGGAGTGCGTTTAAGGGTATGGTAGTCGCCCAAATGCGTTTAACTAAAGAGATTACACCGATTTTTTTAAATAATGGCTTCTTCTTCTACTCATTTCTATTCCCTAGTAAATAATCCCAGGTTTAAATTATTTATTACTTGTTTAGTATTGTTCGTCGTTTTTGAGAAGCAAAAACCCATTCTTTAATAAATATAATTCGAAAAAAAATCTGATTTATTTCAGAGCAACAACAATAAACTGTTATGCATCGAATACAAGGACTGCTAGTTTTGACAGTTGGTCTCAGTTGACAACTGTTATAACTTGGTTAAAATTAACGTCAGTTCATGTCAACTATAGTCGACTACGAATTTTCAACTGTGACCCATTTTTCGAAAATAGCAGTTTAGTATCTGGGACGGGATCGTCTCTAAGGTTATGAGTTTGAAAATAAGTGAGTCTTGACATAAACTCACCGACTACTCACCACTTTTGATTTATTAAGGAATATGAGTTTGACATATCGTCCACTTAGGATAAAATACTCATATCGTTGATGATAGGCCATTTTTCGGTAATGATGCAGTTATGTTTATTTTGGTACGATATGTACAACGCTGTGCATTTGAATCTCTTTTTCCAATAACCTGCAAATATTTTGAGGTTAGGATTCCATAATTTTGTTGTATGTACATAAATGGATTGTAAAGCATAGTTGCATTTATGTTTAATACTTAATTCAAGTTTTATAGACATTTTAATAAATTAAACTATTTTGTGACGAGAATTTTGCATAAAGTTGGCATATTAAATACAAATGCCCATTTGACACTCATTCGACAACTCAATATAAACTCATTGTAACCAATATACTCATATTGATGAGTTTAAAGTTTGAAAACCAACGTGAACTAAAATTTGGAGTTTAATGCAGTGACTTAGTTTCAAACTCACGCACCAACCAACAATCTCTCAATTTTAGACGGTACCGTCCCAGTGCAGTTCGTTCCCAAGTAATTGGGATGGGTAAGAATCGCTTGAGTTTAGACAAACCTTATTTTAGGGTCTTTAGAAGGAACCCTATTAAAAAATGTATGACTTTATTCTTAAATATTTCCATGAGGCTTTTGGGCATATGATCTGATCTCTGGTGTGATTTGGATGAAACTTCGTTTTAAGAGTCTTTATTAGGAATCATTCCTAAATATGTATTTTTTCCTATAATAAACACATTTTTGAAAATTTCTTTAGGAAAACAACCTTTCAGACGTTCCTCCTCAAGACCCTTAGAACAAAATATAATACCAATCCTACTAGCCATATGGCAAAGAGGCTGATGAGAATATTTACGGAGGTAGTCCTATTTTTTTTAGGAATTTTTATCTCAGTCCTTACTTTTTACACGGAAGACCAGGATTGACTGTGCCATCTAACCCCATCCAGAGAGTTGCTAAAGTAAAATACTTAGGGGTTATTAAACTCTCTTGGAAAGACCACATGGATAATAAGCTGGTCAAGGCCACCAACGTTTTCTGGAAATGTCGGAAGGCTTTTGGTAGGTCTTGGGGGCTTTCTCCTAAAGTGGTTCACTGGTTCTGCGTAACCATCATTAGACCCCTGGCTAACTATGCATCCATAATATGGTGGCAGAGAGCTAAGAGGCCAACGGTCGTTAGACAACTCGAAAAGATTCAACGGCTTGTTTGTAGAGAGTTCTCGAGAGCTATAAAAACAACTTTGTCATCCGGTTTGGCAGTGCTTATGAACCTACTACCTCTTCACTTCTTAAATAAAACGAAAGTCATTGCGGTGGCATAAAGACTATCTCTAAATGGATGTTGAAAGTTCACACGTATATGTCACGCCTCAATCTGGAGCGAGACCATATATCTTCAAAGTCGGAGTTTGGTATGGCTTTTTAAAGGCTTTTTAAAGTAAAGATTCCTACCAGGGAGTAGTGAATTGTAGTGCTACAATTACACGGTCTGTTAAAAGTAGCAGTTACTGCTGTTTTTATGCCTATATTGTTGACAGTTGCCACGTACTCGTCTCAACAGTTGACGACAGATGGTAACAGTTGTCTCAACTGTCGTTGCCAAAAAGTAGCAGTTCGTGTAATCGCCTTTGTTGAAATTCCCAGTTGTGAACTGATACTTTGGCAACTGCTTTTGCCACAGTAACAGTTAAGCGCTCTCTTTTTAGCATATGCTCCACAAATATCCCTGAAATGGCTTCAGATTACTATCAAAAAGTTATTTTACTGGATGTCTCAAACTTAATACCAAATTAATATCATAATATATCATAACGGATTTGGATGAAACTTCATTGAAAGACTCTCGCTCTCCTCAAATGGCTAAGGACAACTATAAAATATGCTTTTTTGAATAGATATTAAGCACATAATAAAAAATACCAACCTCAACTTGTTAGGATGTATTCAACATGAATTTCGGAAAATTCTAGTTAGGAATCAGACCAGCTTCTGGAATTCAATTCAATCAAAAAGGGATAAAATCAGACATTTCTATGGGTATGTGGGTAGTATAGTAATTATATCTGTCATTTTGCGTCAATCGCTATTTCTGAACTCCAGATAATTTAAGAGCCAACCCTCTGATTACTCTAAATCGTTTATGGTCCCAACGGTCTTTTTCTGCGGATACGGAATGTTTGGCTGTTATCAAGGTTAAAAAGTTAGGGTCTTATTTGGAGAGTTTTCCTTTCACGGTAATCAGTAATCAATCGAACATGCATCTTTGCGCTGGCCTCAATATCTGAAAGATGCAAGTGTCTTGCAATATCCATTTGGGTTACTGTTCCTAAACTAAATATTTGTGCGGTTATTGTTATCAATTTAAATATTATTTTTGACTGACTGACCGGCAAATTAACATGATTACTTGATTACACGAAGTGCTACTAAACTGTTACTTTCAACAGTTGAGTCTCAGTTGAATAGTAGCAGTTAACTGTTTGGGTGATTACATGAACTGTTGTCAACTGTTACCAACTGTCAAAAGTAGCAGTCCGTGTAATCGTAGTATTAAGAGTTTAAACTCCATCTCTCTGTAAGCGTAAATTGACCACCTAATCATTCAGGGATTCCACGAATTGTTCTTCTTCTTCTTATCTTTCCTAGGACCGGAATCCGCCGTCGATCTCACACGGATCTCGATCTAACACGAAAAGTCCTCGTTTAGAGACCTGATGACAAACAGCCATCTCTTGCAATGGACTTCTAGGACTGGCTGTGGTATATCCAAGGTCCAGTGAGACGTTAACCAAATCGGCGCTAAACTTTACCTCTAAACCTCTAGACACTCTAAACTAAATAAGCACCTGCATAGCTTGGGTTTTTTTTTAAAAAAGCCCGACCTAAGATGGAGATTTTTTACTCCCACTAGATTTCCCATAATAAACTCTACCGCCTCTCTCTTGGGAAGATAACAGAGTTCACTTACAAATCTGGTGGATTCCCGGATTGCAACCGTCTCTAAAAAGCGGGTTATATTATTGGTCCTTCTGGTAGCCTACACTGACAGACCGGATGGTAATTGTAACCTTTTAACTGACGTTTTTCAACAAACTATCAAAATTATTTATTGAAATAGTAATTAATGGTGATAATAACAAAAAAATGCTATAGCAACCATTTTGATGGTTATCCTAACGATTTTTGCATGGTTTGTTGAAAAACGACCATTTAATGGTAAGTCCAGTCTCTCAGTGTATGTGCTGGGTTGGTCTGTGTGAGATGGTCTCCCATCCCATCATCATCATCAACCGCAGAAGACTAATGTGATAATTGTTATTAAGGGGCTGCATACACAGTGCCAGCTCCCAAGCATTTTATATGCCCGTCCATGTCTCTTGGGAGATACGAATCGGTTTTTCAGACAGATGTCTTTGCAATCCTCGTCTGCTGTCTGAAAATCCAGAAATGGGACGAGATTAAAGAAACTATCTGCATTTGCTCTAACCGCCAAGCAGCTTTAAGAGCGGTAAGTGCATTTGCTCCAACAGCCAAGTAGCTTTGGGAGCGGTAAGTGCATCCAGATTTACTTTGAGATTAGTACTTGACTGCTGGAAAAAGCTTCATAAGCTAACACGCTAGTGCTCTGTAAGCTTGATTTGGGTCTGGGGTCATGGCATACCAGAAAATGAGCGAGCAATGTTTTGGGTAAGACCGAGAGTAAATTGATTTTTTGCAGGACTGGAACCCGGCGTCTAAATGTCGATCTCAGTCAGGCAGTCCTGTGTTAGAGACCTGATGAAAAACGTCTAATTCTTAGATTGCCCCTCTAGGACTGGCTGTGATATATCACAGCTATGGCCTATATCGAAGAGGCCGAGTGAGACGTTAACCAAATCGGCGCTAAACTGTAAGGTCCAGGAGCTGAGTTTGCGGTATCTGAACTGGAGAATCAAATCTAAATAAGCACCTGCATATAGCTTGGGATTTTCTGAAAGCCCGATCTGTTGCAAGTCCCTCAGTAATCCATCTAAGATGGAGAGTATTTCACTCCGACTAGATTTCCCGTATTAAAATCTTCCTTCGAGAAACATATGCCAAAAATCCTGATGAAAATGTTTAGAGAGGTAGTTTTTTATTTTTAGGAATGGTTATCCTTATCCATTATCCTCCTCAAGACTTTTAAAATGAAGTTTTATACCAATCCCACAAGACATATGCCAAAACGTCCGATGGAAATATGCCATAGAGCGCTGAACTGTTAACTGTGACATTGGCAATAGCAGTTGCCAAAATCTTAGTTGACACTTGATAACTGTGAAAATTCAATAAAACTGTCAGTTGCGATTGCGTAATGCGATTAAATGAACTGCTACCTTTTGGATGCGACAGTTCAGTTAACTGTCGCCAACTGTCGTCCACTATCTAGGCGATTACATGACAACAACGGTTGCACACTGTCAGAAAAAAACCGCAGCTACTTTTGAGAGACAACAATCATTTCGAAACTATCTTCTCCACTACATTACTATTTTTTATTGGAGGAACGCTAAAGTGGACTTCAAAAAAAACAAAAATTGTTTTTGAAAAAAAAAACAATGCATTACAAATTGTGCATCATTGTCAGGTGCATTATGGTGCACAGTAATTGGTGAGAAGAAATGCCGAGGTGTGCATTTTTAGCAGGTGCATTTTTCTCTGAATTTTGAGGCAAATGCAGATGCAGCAAAGACATTTGCGACAAAGACAAATGGGGCTAACACCAATGAGTCTAAGACAGATGCGGCACATAACAAACATTTTAGACATTTGCGGCACCTTTTTTCTCAGTCACATGACAAATAAGGCGAAGCCATTTGAAAAATGAGGCAACTGACAAATGCCGCACGGAAAAATGCGGCAAATCAGGACAAATGCAACTTTTTTTTATGGGCATCGCATGCAAATTTCTATATTAAAAAGTGCCGCATTTGTCCGGACAAATGCGTGACTTTTTATGTACAATGCAAACGCATCCATATACTTATATGAAATAATAGTGCCGCATTTGTCCGGACAAATGAGGCACTTTTTATATAGTACTTTAAATGCGATGTACGTGAAATAAAAAAATCCGTATTTGTCCGTGCCGAATTTATCATGTGCCGCATTTGTCATTTTCTCATTTTTCGAATAGCCTC
>JAAAKO020042117.1:0-12007 GCA_010015015.2 Bolitophila cinerea
CTTCTATTTCTCTTCACAACCACAATCATTTGTTGGAGCAGTACCTCCCGATGTTGTGACAGAAAATAGTAGCTTGAAAACGCATTGCAACGCACGTACAATACACAAGAGTGCGTTTAAAAAAATCGAGAGTGCGTTCCAAATGTGTAGCTAAAAATGACACGCTAGCTACTCAAATTTCTGTACAAAATCGCTACCCTGGTCAATCAACAGTATTTTTGGTGCCGTGTAGAAATGCGTTCTAACTTTCTAAACCGCACTTCTCGCTTACGTGCAAACTTTGCACGTAATCTGCTCGCATGCAATCAATTCTGCGTTCGGCATACGTGCAAAGTAGGCACACAAACTGCATCTAATACGAGCAGCTTACGAGCTATCTTTGGTAATTTGCACGCTGTTATTCCGTTTGCACGTTAGCTGCATTCAAGTAAGTTTCACCTCTATATTTACGTACAAATTCTGCACGCTTATTGCATTGAATGTTATTCGCACAATTTGCAATTTGGCGACATTATTATGCGTGCGAACTTTATATAAATGTGCCTCCTATCCTGCGTGCAATTTAGAGAAATTATGCTTGCAATATAGCGTCATTATATGCATTTTTAGTTTCAAGTCTGCCCTCCGTGCATAAAAAAAACTATTTTTATATAAATATAAAAAATATATACACGTTTTTTATGGTAGCAGGTCCATAAATTCAAAATACGAGTATTTGTTAATTTACTGTTGATGTTGTTTTGTTTTTATTCGGTTAAGATAATTGTAAATATCTGTTAAATATCTAGCGAATTATAAGGTCTTTTCTCATTATTATATCATTGCATAATAATAAAAGGCAAGAGTAGACGACAATCTAAAAAGTGTATGTACATGCACGGTGACATTATTATGACGTATGCGTAAATATGCATTGTGCATGCGTTGTACTTGCCCTGTTTGTGCCTGGCGCATGTACATTAGAGTGTTTTATGCTTTTATGGAGATTTTGAAACTCATATCAATATCAAAATGCCTGATAGTGGAAAATCGGTAATAAATAATAGAAAATAGATGCGTTTTTGTTTTTTTGGGGTCTTCCATTAGCACATCAGGCTGAAAGATTGATAATTTTGTGGTTTTTTCACTAGAAATTCAAGAGTTATAGAGAAAAAATAAGGTCATATAACCTAAAACATTGTCATACGCTGTAAACTTAAAAAATCTACACAGAAAATGTAAACTGTAGAACTCTTCTATAAAACTATATCTTTTTAGCTCAAGACAGAATAATAATAATCAACATCGGAAGTTATTTTTTTAAATGTTTTTTAAATATTTTTTGTCAAAACATCGGAAGGTACTGCTTCAACAAATGATCGTAGTTGTGAACGAGAACTAGACGCAAATGACCTATTGTATAGCTGTGCCTCTCCCTTTATGCCTTTCCTATAAACTCTATATCGAAAAAAAAAATTTAATAGAAATACGTCTGAGTATCCTCGCCTGCCATCAGCATAGTCTGGCGAGGAGACGAGCAGACGAGGTTTTAATGAAAATCATAAGATTTGGTAGATTGTAGCCTAAATACATTTCCTGTGGAGTAAACAAGAATTTCCCAACACGCCACCCGACCCGCCATCAAGCCAAAAAAAAAGACTTTAAAGTCGCTTTTCAAAGCCACTTGAAAGTGACTTTAAAGTGGCTGGTTTTTGTATCGTTTGTCCTGACAGCCAGCCAGTTTCGAAAATTTCGAGAATTCGATTATGACATATATATATATACATATATATATATTATTTAGATGTATATGTATATCTAAATTATATTTGTATATATAATAATAATAATAATAATAAATTTAAATTAAACTCATTCATATAATTTGGTTTTGTGTAAGAATTTATTCATGTGCAAGTCATCTTCTTCTCCAAACAACAATATAACAAAACACAGAATACAAGAAAAGACACAAGAGTTCTGTGTTTTGTTATTGTTACGCGGTTTCCGATGTTGAGTGATGAGTGCGGCGCTGTCCATTGTCCAAAACATACTAAATCAACAATCAAGATGGATGGTGTTCAATATTTTTAGAGCCGAACATTGTACATGCGCAGCTTCGTCACAGTTCGTGCTGCCATTCGTGCTAAGTGCGAAAGCTACACTGCGTTTTTGTACAAATTCTTACACACTGCTAAAATTTTCGGGAATCAGACTCAATTTGTTTGCCGATTGGGCGAAACTGGCTTGCGATGGCGTGTTGGGTAAGGATTAAACATGTTTTTGGCAGATACTTTAAACTTAGAGGTATTTGTCTGCTGGCCGTAGTCAAGTTGGTTTCCTGAAATACGAACAATTTATAAATTAATCCAATGAGATACAGAATATAAATAACAGTCTCGAACATAACCAAAATAATAAGCGAAAAACGTAAATTATATTTTACCAAAAATAACTATATTCCAATAAACTCATCTTGGCCTATTAGCAACGATTCGATTAGTCCCCGCTCGCATTATTAAAATTTTATTAGATGAAATAAAGCTTCCATCGTGATAAGATAATCTTTGTCTCTCCATTCCCGAGAACATACGAAGCGCTCTGATGTGTATACCACATTACCACATAACTCAAACCCAAAGCTTTCGAGCGCGCTGTCAGCAAAAATCTCTGCCTAAATTTTCAGAAAATATTAAATAATATGCTTCGTCAGACTTCTTGGGAAAACAATCAAGCGCATGATATTCAATTTTTGAGAATATAGCTGTACGCGTGCGGTGCTCTATGTTGTTTGCCTCAGTGCGCCCGCATTGCTTATGCTTGAATTTTCATCACATAGACAAACACAAAAATATATAGAGACATAGAGACATAGAGAAGCGTGTGTGGGCGTTAGTCGTCGTCGTCGTCGTCTTCTTATATAGTTTCACCTACAAACACACACACACACACGCTTAGTGCTCCTCCACAGTCATGTAGATCGTGGCGTGGCTGGATGGCTGGCGTGCAGAAGGCAGGGAAGGCGCGTGGCGGGCGCACTACGACAAATCTGCCAGTTCCATCGGTGGCATATACGAGCCCGCGCTCCATTTAACATATGTACACCCAAGAAAACGTGATAATGGAAATTTGATACACGCCATTTATCCCGAACTTTATCTGGCGCGTGTGTGAGTCCTCTATAAGTGTGTGTGTGTGTCTTTCTGGCACACCCACAGAGCGAAGAAGCACTCTCTCTCTTCTGTTGGTGTGTACATATTTTGTAAAATACATGTATGTATAATGCAATTTATGATTCTCAGCGCATAATGTTGGAATAATATTGTTTCTGTTCGAGCAGCCAGAGGCAGCCGGAAGATATGTGCGCGTGGCGGCTGTGGGTAGGTGTGTTTGTTTGTGTGTATGTGTGTGTATGACCGACTCACACCCTGATGGCCCCGCTTCATGATATTAAAGTTTCGTCGGTAAATTCGTACAAGTTCTCTTTGGGAAACGTATATTACGTATAGTATAGTATATATAGTATATATATAAAATATATGTGAAACGCACGACGAACGGAGATGGCTCTACGGGACACAAAAACGTCGCTCGTAAAACCATGTTTTCGTTTGAGACGGATGTTTACGTCCTCATATGTTAGCCAAGTGTACCGCACCCGCTGGAGTAAACTCGAGGCATAGACGTGTACTTAAGCGTACACACATATACAGTTTATGTAAAGACACACACTCATACACATATAGATTTATACAAAAGCTCTGTGTGGGAAGGAGGAAACGGCACGGGCGGCAGCGGTAAAGACGGACACGAGAGTAGAAAAACCTCGCGCCGTATTCCGTTCAAGTGAAAAATCATTTTGTACCATAAAATGAAGAGATCTTCTATGCGGTGGCAGTGTCGTCGCGTGGGGCCAGTCGCATTTGTGAGTATGCTCGCGAGGATAATATAAATGTGTCCTAGTAGAGTGTGTATATGTATGTGTGTATGTGTGTGTACTCACACATAAAAGCAATCTTTTCCTCGGCATATAAGGACACACACAGTTTTCTTTGTTGACTGAACGGCATGCGGGAAACTTCCAGAAACTTTATTATTCAGTCACACATGTTTAACCGTAAGGGCAGGAGGGCTCTCAAGCGGCCGAGTGGGGGAAGCATCGAGTGCTATAGCAGCAGCAGTTGGTGTTGCGTACGTGTCCTGTATGTATGTATGTGTGTGTGTCAGCTGCCTGGCACACAATAGGTTTTAGAATTCGCTTTTTGTGCCTTCAGCCAGAGTGATGAATTGTTTTAGTTTTGCGCGCACGCACGGTCAACAGCAGCTTTAAATTACTGTTTGCGGAATGTCGTCGGGTCGATCTACCCCTATATATACATACCTTTACATAGATATATATATATATATATATATATTATACAATCCCTTAGTTGTTTTCATGTGAATATGTGTGATGGGAGCGCTCCGAGTGGGTGACACATAATTATCAGTGTAATTTATAACCTTGTTTACTCTCGTTGAGTCACCGTCGCCGGCACGTCGATGTGCGTCACATGGAGCGATGCTATTCTCTACCCTCGTCTAAAGTACCACCACCACCACCACCCCCAATAGCGCACAGTTTCAATCTGTTCACTTTGAAATGACACGAAAATCCTCGGCAAGCTTTCTCACTGCAAATCACCGGCAATCTCATCGCCATTTAATGGTCTCACGTGCAGGGGAGCTCTCGTTTATGCCGTCCGGCCGTTCGCTTGCTCGCAAAGCTTTAAAACGCACGCCATAAGCTTAAGCACCTGCGTGATACGTATAACATTGTTTTCGTTGTCTGTTACACGCGCAATTTGCAACGCGCAGGTAAACAAGTTTTTCATATTTTTTTCTGTTTGTTCCCTGTGTCGAGCGTCGCGTCGCACGTTGAGCGGTGCTTTAAGCATGAAAACACACACACACACACACACACACACACACACACACACACACACACACACTCACTGGAAAATGTGTCCATTGTTATATAAGCGCACGCTATAACTTATATCTCTGTGTATGTGTGTACACTTTTTCGGATGACACGCTTGTGTGTGTATGTGTGTGTGTTTGTTTGCATGTGTTTGTCGACATGAATACCACACCGTTAAGCTTTGCGGGGATTTGCAAAGTATCATTTCAAACAAGGGTTTCGTGTGCTTTTTTTTCCCTTTTCTCTGTTTTGTTTGGCTTGCAGGGATTGGTCTGTGAATAATTTTCAATTAAATTTAATGCACGTTTGAGCCTCTGCCGCCCGTCGTTGCCGTTGTTTCCGTGCGTGTGTGTGTGTCCGTCCGTCCGAACATCGCTCGCGTTGGTCGCAACTCGCAAAGCATATATAAGTCTAAAGCTGGTCTAATTGCGCGACCAACTGCGCAAAAGCTCCCTTATGCAAATAATAATTGTGTGTCCGGAAACGTGTGTACATGTTTTTTTATATCGCATTTTCCATTCCGAAATATATACAAATATAATTTACGGTGGAGAAAGAAAGGATATCTTTCAGATTTTTCAGATTTTTTCTCGTAGAAAACCCTTTTTCTCAACGGAAGCGCACATACGACCGCATACGACGCTCAATGTTACGCACGCGCTGGCAAGGACGACACTATCACATGGTCAAACAATGTATATTCGTAAATCTGTAAATACAGTAATATGCTAAACAGATATTTACATACAATACGAAAGGGATGTTTGGTGGACAACAGGGTTGTTTTACATGTACACGTATATTGTTTATACGTATAGTCCACGCACATTTTGTTTGTGAATGCGATAATAGATATATGTATAAAAATAAAGTATGTATACATACATTTATAGATTAAAGCTACATGTTAGCTTGTGTCTGTACTCAGTCCTCCGCTCCGGAAGAATTATCCATCTCTTTGCTGTTACATAAATAACACCCAGGGGAGGTTGCGGAGAACCCTTGAAATGAAATCATGCACACACAAAAACACACACAGACAGAGTTAATAATATACACATACACATACAATCATATTATAATACACTGGATATGCTGGGTTTGCGTCGAATAGCCTCAGGACACAGAGCTTTTTTGTTTGCTTCAAATAAATCATTTTTCCAAATTAGATTTTTATAATTTGTTTTTATTTTCTGAATTTTTGTATATATATATGTGTATATACATATATAAATGTATATATATGCATATAAACCAGTTGGCAGTGAAAAGTTTAATTACACACAACCCCATCGGCGCGGCCAAAGAAGCTCTGTATGTTTACTCATTAGGCGGCCTGCCTATGTGTATACCTCTTTGATCAGGATAACACGAGGGAGTACATTGAGAAAAGTGCGGGCGGGATTGCACGTGCGTTCTTGGCCCTCGGCGGAATTACCGTTGGCTTTGGGACCGGTTTTGAGTGGTTATATATGAAACGCAGATTGTCCGAAGAAGAATGCAAATATTCAAAAAGATGGAGGGTGCCGTCGTAGCTGTATTGTAATTATCGCAAACTTAAGCGCTGCTGAAGAGGTATATTCATGAAATAAGATATATAACCCTCCCGATTCTTGGTAGTTCATAATGATGGTTTCAAGTTTTTTTTTTTTAGTATACGACCATATTTGTTAGAATTACCAAATTTTAACATATTTCTTAGAGTATAGGAGTATTGGTTGAGAAAGTACATAAAAGGTAATACCCAAAAACTGAAATTACTGAAATCAGCCTTTAAAGAAAACGCTTAAAAACTTCCGAAGCTTCATAAATAACTTGAAATCAGAAGAAGACATTTTTAAAATAATTTAAAATTCTATACATTTTATATTAATGCATTTTTTATTTTTTTTATTTTAGTTTCTTTCAAAATAATTTTATTATATTTTTATATATACATGAGTTCTATGAGCGCCATGCTTATGTTTCATAAACGTCTCAAGACGCGAGAGGCGATCGATTTATATGGATTTATTTTCTCGATATATGCAATATGTCCTAATAAAACAAGGGGTTTGGTGACGGAATAAGGAATGAGATCGAAAAAAAATATAACTTTAAATTGCCCTTACCAATTATAAAAATTCAAACCGTTTTAAAAAGGAAATTTTATTTTTGATTAAATAAGTAAACATAAATATTTATCTCTCAACAAGTCGAAGCTCTGGACAATTTAGTGGGTTGTCTTCGATGTTATTGTCTTTGCACCATTTGAGGGAAACTTTGCTGTAGTTGCAAGTTGCTAGATCAGGCCTAAAGTATAAGTAGAAATTCTGTGTTTTCTAATAAATGGCAGCAATCTTATCTGGAGGCACTCTTTCACATAAATTTCACCATTAATAGTGCCAGTTGCTATGTAACTCTGACTTCTTAGCCCAAAAGTGCAAATCGCTTGCCACATGAGAAACTGCTTGGGGAACTTTGACTTTTGTTATAAATTGTTTCTTCACCGTGTTTCGTTCTTTTGCTGTAAAATGCTCCTGACCTGTCATTTGGGAGAATCTTGACAATACATAAGTTTCATAGTCCAAAACACAGCAACTTCTTAGCTCGGCGTTGTGCTTCCAGGTTCTTTGTGGAATTCCCCAAAGACCCAGACTGTATTTTGTAAGTCTTAAGTCTTAAGTCTTTGATTTTGCGAACTAAATACTCGCTGCAGCTTGCTTTTGCCGCGAATTTCCGATTCGACAGCCTTGGATTCTTCTCTAACAAAGCAACGACTTTCTTCGTCTTCTGTGGGCATACGAAACCTTTTTTTCTTCCAGAACCGATTTTCCTGGCAACGTTCAATTCTCTATTAAATTCCTTTAAAACATTTGTTACCTTTTTTGTGAAACTTTTGCCTTGTTGACAATGGTTTTCTGACTCCATCGTGGATTTTATTTAGAAAATCAAACAATTAATTCGCGTCTTTTCTCTTCCGATGTTTTTATATTCACATAGCGAAAACATTCTAACAGCAATTTATCAGAAATTCTTTAACGCATTTGTGTATTTGTGTTTGTCTGTTTGGGAATTTTATGTTAATAACATTTCAAAGTTAGATATTTTTTTCGATCTCAGTCCTTATATAGTATACACCAGTGACAATAAAATTTGCCTTTCATAAAACAATTTATACCTTCTTACGGCCAAATTATTTACCAAGAGTTAGGGCGAACTCTCGGGTTTAAGGAAGATATAATCAGCTTGATTCTGATTTGGAGTTAAGCGCGCTTACTGAGCTTACGGCAAGCTAAAGAACGCTCTAACAAAATCGGTATTTTGATTTAAAGTTAAGCGTAAGAACGATAGTCCTAAATTTTCAAATATTAAAATCACTTCATTTTTAAGCGCAGCTCGGAAGGGAGAGCACGATTAAATTTGTAGGTGGTTGCACAATGCACAGTGCACACGATGGTGATGGAGTTCAACCAAGACCGGTATGCACATTGCTGGTGATAACCATTCAGAATGACCACAACGTTCTGGAGCTAAGCTTTTCGGGCAAAATCTGTACTTTGATATGGCCTCTGCTAGAGATCTTGATGATTTACCAATTGAGTGAACCGATAGAAAGGAAGTATTTACTTTCTTTCTATCAGTTTGTAGAGATAGATGATACTCTTCAGGACAGGGGAAGACTTTCGAAATGTGGTATAACGCAATTGCTTATGCAACTGGACGCAAACGAAAATAATTCACGAATTTACACTAACCTACTGTACACGTAGTTGTACTAAAAAACACATTTTTGGCGTTCATGTGTCCTAATCACATAAAAAATATATTCCAGGTAGAGAGAACTATTCACTTGCTGTGGATTAAGATGGGTCGGTTGAAACTGATTTTGTATGGAAAAAAATTAAAATGTGATATATTTTTACCCTCAAACGCATTGCATTTGAAAATTTCTAAAATAGGAAAAAATTAATGAAACTTAAATGATATTATTTTAGAGTACTATTTTTTTAAATATATTTATATATAAAAATAATGTCTATTAAAATGGAAATACTTACTATTTTTTTTTCTATTTTAATAGACTTTTTATACAAAAAAATATATATTACAATGTTTGAAATAAACATCTAACATAAAATTATTTCTTATTTTTATAAGTGTATTTTTTTTGTTTAATTTTTTTAATGTTTTTAAAATTTTTAAGTGAAATGCGCTGGCTTCTTCTGTGCTATTTGAAACGGTGCAGTGTAGTTAGTGCGAGAGGATTTTCCACTTAGGAGCATATTAACCGATTGAGACATAGCACGATTGAATTTTGTTATTTGTTGTTTTTATAAAAACGCGCGAAGCGCTTAGGTCATGCACGCGCTTGCGCGTGCTATA
The DNA here is from genome assembly GCA_010015015.2 of Bolitophila cinerea. NCBI lineage: Eukaryota > Metazoa > Arthropoda > Insecta > Diptera > Mycetophilidae > Bolitophila > Bolitophila cinerea. Next base: position 9,308 of record JAAAKO020042117.1, read on the forward strand.
AGATTTTCTGGATAATAAAATAATTTCATTAACCTTTTCAAAAACGTCGAAAACGGGCATTTCAGTTTCGCGAAAAATCCCATTGCGCATTTTCCTATCGCGCTAGCTACACGGACCCATTTGAAACTATCTTTTTGAAACTACAAGCAACACAAATAACGCTATAGACAGAGAAGATCATGCACGTTTTAAATTTTCAGATATTGATTGATAGTCCCGCTGTACAAAATGACAACTGTCAAAGTCCTCAAAAGTTCACGCAAGCTCTGCGGCATATTATTGACGTAGAGCTGATGTCCCTAAAGTATACTATGTTTTTTCATAAATCGTCAATAATTATCATCTTGAAAGCTAAGCTAACTCCAGAACAAAATAGACATAGCCCTCGGTTTTAGCTCGCAGTTGAGTTTTGTAAATATTACGAAGAATTAGCTCTCTGATTTAGGTAGAGAGCTAGGCTTAGCTCGAGAGCAAATTAACTCTCGGGTTAAGCATGATTAAGCTCTCGATGAATAATTTTTCCGTAATTTAATTTGAGATGCAGTTACGGTTCCAAAAATCGTTTTTGTTTTGTAAGCAGTGATGCAAAAAACTTTTTTCTTTTTAATATATAAATCTAAAACTAATATTATAAATATACAATTGTAAAAGATATGTTCTAAGTCGCCGTTTTTTGTGCTTAATAAAAGATTAAATGTATAAATATATTTTTAAACTATTATATAATATCATTGTTGTTCTACTAACGTATACCAGCCTCGAGTATGCAAAGATGTTAGCTACGCTTTCGTGTAAATGACAATCACAATATAAGTATGGATAAGCTTTTTTTACTTCATTTTTGAAAGGTTTAATTTTCCCAAATACTTATGGAACGATTATAGATTAATTATGTCGCGTGCTGCACAAAACACCTTGGCAGAAGAGGGTTGTCCACTAATGCTTTGAACCATCGTGCAGGACATAAAGTACCAAAAGTGATAAAAAATAAATGCTCAATAATTTAGTACCAAATGATAAAAATCAACATGTTTTGGTATTTTTATAGAAATCTCATATCACTTTCGAAATCGTGTATAATGTACGTAAATATACAATACATCATGCAAAACCATTTAATTCTAAGTTATCGATCCAGCTTAGATTTTAAATAACTAAAAAAATACTAAAAAAAATATTTCATCATTATCATCATTCATCAGTACAAACAGTTCATAGCGCACACAAAAAAATGTAGATTTGCGTCAGGCCAGGCCGGTCTCATTGAAAAGCTATGCCGAGTCACAAGTTTTTTTTATGTTCTGTATATTTTTGCGTATTCCCCGTGTTCTGGTAGCATTTCATGCAATAACCTTTTTCCCGTTCGCCGTCAATATTGGCGTTTCCATTTTGCCGTTTTTCATATATATTCAATATACTTCGTATATATATATAATATAGAATACATATATGTAGGACGCTCGACGCGGCGACGAGATCAAATTCAGTATAGCAGAAGATGACATCGTTACCGGTGTGTGTGCACGGTGCACGGGCACGGGCACGAGCACCTGTATTTCACTTATCCCCGTCGAGGGAAAATCCTTTTCACATACATGAGTTTATTATGTTGTACTGCAGTGTCCTATACTATATTATATAAATATAAAATCATATGCGACACACACATTGATAAAACCATACATTTTATGAATCAGTTTTTTTTTTGTGTGTGTGTATACCATATATAGTTTCGAAACATACAGGAAATAAGCAGCGCAGAGACGCGCACGCAATCCGATTAGGTCATATGAATTTGTTCGAGTGTGTATTTGTGAGCTGTGTGGTGCACATTTGCGACGTGTGTCAAAGTCAATGATTTCATTTTTCATTATATAAATGCGCGTGTGTGTGTGTGGGGGAGGGTTGAGTGCGAACTGCCATCCCCTGTCAAAAACGTAATAACATCATTATTCATTAAATCGCACGAGTGCCAGTTTGGTCATGAGTTACTCTGTCTGTGTTTGTATATTATATATATATATATAACATAAAATAACCATATCATAATATTATATATTATATATTATAATCGTGTTTTTCATTTACACATTAAACACCAACAAAGTGTGAATATTGTGTGTTTTTTGAATTGACACGTTGGGACGCGAAAAGCCTGTGCTCGTTTTATGCTCATCCATAATTAAAAAGCACGCGCGCGAGCGTAGTCCGTGGGGCCGCATAATCCGCAACAGCGCAGAGCTTAAAGTAAGTACATATAGTCGTCTATACGAGAGTAGGATCGAGATGCTACATCCCTCCCCCCGACCCTTCGTCATTCGCGACGTCGCCGTCGGTCGTCGCTGTCGGTCGTCATTGCGCACCCTGCGCCACCAATGCTGAGCCGTCGCCGTCGCCGCGCCGCATAGATTATCCTTTGCACAACACAACACTTTGGGAATAGAAACTTTCTCTTACGACGTCCATGTATTTTATATCTTCGCGTATATATAGTACGTCTATTTTAACTTAATTATGACGCACCACAGCAACGGCATATTTTAGAGGCCGAGCTCGACGCTCGCAATGAGTGTGTGTGTGATGTGGAAATGGAGGGTGGGCAAAGTACTTATACACTAAACTACGTTGTAATTTACACTTTGTTGTGCAGGCCAGACATTATCTGCTTGTGTTCTACATACATATACAATCATAAATATA
>JAAAKO020042128.1:0-12007 GCA_010015015.2 Bolitophila cinerea
CAATATTTTGATATATGGGATTTTATTAATTTTTTTGATGATTTTTTAATCAAAAAAAGCGCGTGGCAGCGCACAATTAAAAAACTATTTCTGAAGGAATTGCTTGTCTTTTACTTGTTTTTTGCTTAGCAAAAAGATTTTTTCGGGCTTTTTTTAGACTTTTTTCAGGGTTTTTGCCTTCAGGATTTTGTCTTTCAGACAATTGGTTTTTCAGGATTTTATTTCAGGCATTTGTTTTTCCGGCAAGTGATTGAAGGATTTAGATTTAGGCAAACGACTTCAGGATTTCATCACTAACCCCTATAATTGGTCCGAAAAAGATGTATAATACTAGTTTGGCCGTTTTGAAGATAAAAACCATCTGAAAAATATAGACGTTAACAGTTACCTACGAGACGAGCAATGCAACTGTCTTCTTCAGATATGATAAAACATTCCTATTATCAACTATTTCGCCTGAATTTTTGTGATGTGATGAGAAGTGGTTAATTTACGTTTTATCAATGATCGAAATAACGATTTGCGTCATAACACCGATCGATTATTCTTAAAAAGCTCCACAAAATCATCTGCTTATGACTTTGCCGATTTTCGCTAATCCACGCTTAAACTCACTAGCTAAATTGTTGAAAATGTTGGAAAATACAGGGCAGAGTCCTACAGGGGGCTCTGCATGATTGCCTGCTTTTTTATCGTCTTCTCTATTACAACTTGATCGTCACTATGGAGTTCTTCTTTGTCCATTTTAAAATGTACCCGTTGAAAGTTTTTTTTGGAAACTTATTGATTGTTTTTACTTTCGGGCATGCGAGACGAATTACTGAATATCCTCATGGGTATCATCAAGACAGATGGCTCAGAGGATGGTATGTTCAAAGTTTTCCTAGATTCCGTGACTACCAACTTTTCTTTCAAGAATTTAAAAGCTTGCGTTCTAGTATTCATCCATGCTGCTCAGAATCACCTAAAAGCTCTTAGAATTATATTTCATCGAAGACAAGTTTTGGATTGGATTTTGATTTGACCGATATTTCTACTGGTATGCTCTTTTTAGACATTTAATTGCCATGATAACAAATAGTTTATTTTAGTCTTTTGATTTTTGTTATAGGAAATGGATGGGATCCCCATGATCAAACCTTTTTGAATATGGCTTTTAAAAACAATCCTTGGCAATGGAAGATAGATGGATGGTGAGTTTTACTTGTTTATCAATATACTCTTTTGTTAAAGCGTGAGTTCAGAACTTGTTTGTTTATATTTTTCATTTAAAACCTTTTTGAAAATAGTGGTGCTACCCCTTGATTCGTAGCCAAATTTCTGTGACACAGGATCTTGCTTTTAGCGTACATTTTTTTGCTTTTGGGGTCCAAACAGACACATTAAATAGATAATGCTTTAAGCATGCCCAGACTAACGTTTTTTTTTTTAAATGACTTCACTATAATATGTTTAGGGCCATTATACTTGTACCTATGACCAAAATCATTTTGAATATGGCTTTTGAAAGCAACCCTTGGGAACTACAGATAGATGGATGGCGGATAGTACTCTGGGACCTTCACTTTTTTTAATATGATTCTTTTAAATAATTTTTACAAATACCACTTACTCCATCTGCGGCCTTCCTTTAAACTAAATTTTAACTGAAAGGCTTAATTTCCGCCATCCGCCAATTTACGTAGTTGTTTTTTTACATTGGAGGTAAGTCCAATTTCGAGGAGTGGAGTCTTATTTTACCCAAATGGGGTTAAAGCTCTTCTTCTTTTTTTTCTTTTCTGGATTTTAAATAAACGGGATTTATTCTATGGGATTTGCAAAGGGTTCCAATTAATTTAGTGGGTTTAAAGTTTTTCTATTGGGTAAGGTTGGATAAACAGAGGATATTAAACTTAGGATATCAATCTTTGGTATATTAATTCTGTATATTTTATGACTTTATGTTGACTGTTATTTATTAATTAAAGAAAATATATACGTGACCGCCTTTTTTTATTCAATTTTGTACTTTTTTCGATAGTTTAAAAGAAAATGAATGGTATTCAAATCATGTTTTTTCTAAAAGTTTAATTTATGTTCTATTCAATATAGAATATCTTAAAACTCGAACTTTCCTTATATAAAGGTCGACTAAAAAGGATGTATAAAAAGTAAATCATTTCATTTAACATGGATAACATTATTTTTCGTCCTCGTAAGTAATTGATTTAGTTGTATTGGAATAAAATTGAGGACGACTTCCTTCGGCTCAAAGGAAATGTGCGCTCGCTGCGTATGTTAGTTATGTTACTTATATGTTTCTCATGCTGAGTATGTGTTTGTGGTTTGTAACTGTGTGTGGGTGTAGTATATGTTTGTGTAGATCATATTCATAATACAAGTATATGCATACTTTTATAGGTATATATATATATATATTTAGTAAAAGATTGATTCTATATTTATGTACATCATGCATATTTGGTTCAATCCTCCCACTCGGATAACGTTCGTAAATATTTGTCTTGTCTTTTTCTGTCATTTAAATTGATTTCTTGTAATATATTGGTAACAACTTCTCTTTTGTTTGTATATGTAATGGTAAATAATTATATTTGTATTTGTATATTTGTGTATTTGTGTGTGTGTGTGTGTTGTCATGTATTTATTTAACAACGCATAACCGTAACGTATATATTTTGCTGTGTGCTTTCAGTTAGGACATTTTTTATTTTTGTATTTATAAATATAATTTTTTGTTACTTATTTGTTTGTGTTGTCGGTGTTTTTTTATTGTGTTGTACTTAGAGAATAAGATAAATTCTTTATAGGGAATTGTGAGGCACACTCCCCTCTCAATCAACCTGATTCCTATAATTGCAAATTGGTTTTCTATGTAACTTCCATGTTAGTGCATAACTGTCATATATATTATATTTTTATATATTTTGTCTGTATTATGTTATATATTCCAAATATATATATAATTTTATTTAATTTGATTCTGAATAGAAGAATAAATGATTGTTACTGCAGTGCGTTATGGTCTGTCTCCTACTTTCAACATACGCAATCTGCTTACACACATAAATATTTATATTATTAATTATAAGAAATTTTCTGTGTATCATGTGTAGGTTTTTTGTCCCACATTGTCTACATATATTTATACAGTTTAAAATTAGTAATAAATACACATTTTCTTTTCATATGACTATATTTATGGTTTAATCCACATTGAGCAGCAACGCCATTAGTCAGAGTATTTTTTTGTGTGTTTAAAGTTTCATTAAGATATCCGGCAGCTTAAATAATGAGTTTTTTCTTTCAATATTTTTTTAAAAATGTACATTCATAAGATTAGGTGTAGGTGTATTGATAAAATGAGAGTGTGTTGTTGTAATTTTTGTGGTGTTGTTTTTTTATAAGAATATACAGTGCGTTAATCTATATATATGCACATTATAATGAAGTCGAGCAAATTCCTCAGAAATATTATATAATGCATACAAAATTGAGATATTTATCTATTTTTTTTGTTTGTATATGTTATATAGTATATAATATGTATTGTATGTCTATATCTAACTGTCAGTTGCATATACGATCAACGTACCCGCTCTCCTATATTGTTTCATGTGACAGTGCCCGTAGGACCGGCCTAAAGGAACTGTCCAATGTTAACTCACAGACACCCTTCAATTATATAATTATCTTACTCTGTTTTGCTATTCTCTTTTTTATATCATCTTGTCTCTTTTTTATAATAATCTATATAGTATTAAATTTAAAACATTTACATAATTCGTATATAAATATTAAAGTATAGTGATTTTAATTTAATCACTGACTACATTTATTCAACATTTTATTTTTGACACAAAGTATATAACAGTTTTGATGTGTGGTCTTCTGTGATGATAATTATTTGAAACGATAAAATTAAACTACTTGATTTATAGTAAAAAGCTCGATATTTATATATGTATAATATGTATTTTATAGGATATGATGATTTATGATGTTGTGATGATAAGAAACGTGCAAAGGCATGATTACAGGTATATTTTGAAATGCATGGTATTTATTTGATAAGTTTATAGTAATGTTTTTCTGAGAAAACTTTAGTAGCTTGAGTAGCTTAGGATAGAGAGTCGCCAAAACCAGAGTTTAATAAATTAAATAAGATTTAAATTTTATAGACTTTTAAATGACAACATTGACGACATGGATAAAAGAAAGACATTTTAAATGAAAAACGAAAGCAGTATGTTTAAAAAGGAAGCAACAAGAAATAAATCAAATAAAAAACTCGAATTTGATTATTTTTTTTTATTTTTTTTAGTATTGTTTTTTTGGTATTTTTTATCAAAAAAACAATACTACAAATAATTTAAAAAAAAAAAAAAATAGCCTAGAATTCGATTAGAATTCAATCACTGAAAGAATCACTCTAAATTTCATCTTGAAAATATCGAAATTTAATATTATGATCATCACTTAAAAGTAATTTTGTGAACTTCATCAAATTTTAAAATAAAATTAAAATAAATATCGCAAATTTATATTATGATAATTATTTAAATATTTAAAACGAATTTTATAAACTTTATCGAGATTTAATATTACCAGAGTCATCACCCAAATCTGAATATATTTTAAATCCAAATTTTCACAATTTGAAAATTCCCAAAAAAAAAATACAGGCTCATTTAGAAAATATTTTCAGGAGTAAATATATTAAAACACAATTTCAATGAATTTAATAGAAAATAATAGAATTATAATTTTTAAAATTTAAAAAAAATTGTCACCAAGTAAATCAAAACCAAAAAAGGCGGGGATGGTCAAACAAGTTTAAAGGAAACTTCTTGAGTCTATATTTGATCGCGATGTATCTGTTTTAGGGTGAAAAGTTAAATTTAAAAAAATTTATTCTTTTTATCTTTAATCATCTAAAGAAAGCAGGAGAAAAACCAGGATCAGTATTAAATCTTTCTTTAGATTTTTTATGAGCCAAAAAGACGGGATGGTCAAACAAGTTTAAGGAAACTAATGGAGTCTAAAACCTATTAGATCGCAATTTATCTGTTTTAGAATGAAAAGTTAAATTTAAATATATCCTTTTTTTTTGGAGGATGTGTGAGAGGAGATCTTCCAAAGAAAGCAGGAAATAAACCAGGAACAGTAGTAAATCTTTTTTTAGATTTTTTATTTATTTCTGTATTTACAAAATTATGTTTTACAAATTTCTTTTTTTCCAAAATCAGTTTTATTTTAATTCCGGAATTAAAAAATGTTTTTTTTTTTTTATAAAAACAGCATTGGAGAACAGAATTTTGTAATGCAGAATTTAAAAAACGAAATTTTAAAACAAATTTTTAAATCAGGATCTTGTAATCCAGAATTTGGTAAAACAAAATTTCTTACCCAAAACAAATAAGGGTTAGGTAAATTTTTTTTTGTGTTACAATTTTTCTCTGATAAAATAAAAAAAAACATATTTAGTTTTGTATCAAAATAAAATTATTTTTTTTGACATACATTTTTTTAATTCTTGTTACATTTTTTATTTTTTTATGCTAATTTTGTTTTCTTTGTGACAATTTTTTTTTGGTTATATGAGGAAATTTCTTTGATTATCATTTCGAATTTTAAAATATTTGAGTGAATCTCGTGAATTTTATCCAACAATAAAAAATTAATTAAAATAAAGCAAACTACTATGATAAAGCATATTATAGAATTGCAATATCAAAAGAATATGTATTTTAAAAATCTAAAATTTAAATGAAATCTGGGGTTTAAAAACTTTTAAAATTGGGGATTTTGTCTATTTATATTTTAAAACACGAAAACTGAAATATGATTTGGAATTAACTAATTTTAAAAATTGTTAATTGTTGTTTCGTGATTTCGAACCCAATGGTAATATTGTTCTCGATTAGTTAAACCAAATAATTAAAAAACTAAAATATATAATTATTAAATAAAATGTAAACTTAAATTTAATTATTTGTTTTTTTGCGAAACCAAAAATATTGGTAAAAAATAAAAATATGTTCAAGCTGTCGTTCTTCTGTCCAAGTCATTTTTTTGTGGCTGTTTGTCAATGCGTGCGGCTCCACATTTCTTTGTCAGACGTTTTTTCGAAAAAATAAGGTTTTTATCGATTAATGACTGGCGAGGTCATTGAAATCAAAATACACTCACAAAAGACGCCACAATCACAAGTCTGTGATATAAATTTAATATTTTTAATATAGTATTTTGTTTGTATGTGTGTTTGCTTATACAATATAGATTGACCGTTATTTACGACAATTATGTCGTCTCTAGATTTCTTCTTATTATTTTTTTTAAATAAATATTCAATTTTGTTATATTTCTGTTTGATATTGTGCGATCCTATACAACACACATCCGCTGTGTCGTCTTTAGACCGGATGTGCGTGTTGGGTCCATTGCGGGCACCCATACACGTGCGTCGCCCACTGTGCACATCGCGCATCTTAAAAGCACTCTTAAGTGCGACCGGAGAACAGCTGGTACTGCAAATTGAAAGGAAATAGAAAATAAGAAAAGTGATTAGGTGTGACGTTAAGTGAGGTCCGGTGAGGCTGCGGCGCAGCGCGCGCACGGCGGCGGCACAAGCGCTGCTCACACGCACAGTGGGCCCATCTGGGTGGGTGGGTATAATGGTATTGGTGCGCCAAGACATCAGTGGCTGCCACTAGTTAGCACACCACTGAGTCAGGTCAGCGTGGGTGTGTGAGCATAGCGCTGTGCACGCGCCCGCATGCGTCATTGGGTGCGACGTCTAAGCCTTTTTTTGATTTCAGCAACTACAACGGAAAATCTATTTGCTGTTTTCACTACTCAACGCACTAAACGGATAACAGAACCGATCACAAATGAAAATGTAAGGTTATTGTCTATTTAGCCTACAGCTACTAATTGAAAGAAATAACTAAACACAAAACAATCACTACGTCATTTAACTGCAACGCTATATAACATATTTGAAAAGTAAAAAATATATATATTTATTTAAAGGCGGGCGCTCGAATTTTTGATTTGATTAGCTGTATTGAAAATATGAAAATGGATTCATGTATAAATGGAATATTTTGTATATGTACTTCATCTGCGCGCTACAATTGAATATAATTAAAAAAATCTAAAGCTAAAAAACAATTTTGTAAAAATATATTTTTCTCTTGACATCAATGCATACGATTTATTATCTCACATTCTAGAACAAATCAATGTGTTCAAAATAAAATACTGTCAAGCTATGATTTGATGGATTCGCTTTTCACCGTTCGCGAGAAAGTGATAGATATATTTATATTATATGAACATATATTATAACAAATCGTGGCTCATCGGATTTGAGGTGTGTCGATGATGGCGCAGAGAGCAGAAAGTTACTGTGTGGATAATGGATATGCGGATGGGTGGGGTGTTGGTAAATGGAAATCGGCTGTGAAAAAGCTTTCACTTGGCAATGCGCTTTTTGAATTGAACCCGCGCGTATGAAAATGCTTGTGATCGTGAGGTGGTGCGCTACGAGTGTTTTCTTTGGGCATATATGGTAATTTAGTAAATATAGTATTCAATGAGCAATTGTTTCGTTGATAAAATGTCTTGGCCCAGAGGTTGTGCGCTCGGGAGTAAAAATGTTTTTTCATGAATTATTATATTCAGTAGCTATCTATTAAAGTGTAACAAAAAAAACAGAATTGTCCCTTAAAAAAATGCGTGACAAAAAAAAATTAATAATTTTTTTTTTTTAGATTTGTTGAAAATTTTCCATAAAATAAAAAAAAATCAATGTTTATTATGATCTATTTAATGAAGTCCCCCCCAAAAAAAACTTTTGAAACGTGTATGGGTGTATGGGCAGTTTAATCGCAGAGCCCAGGGGGTAAAGCACAACTCAATTTCGTGATAAAGACGAGCATGGAGATCGCTAATAATATCGGAGAACCCTATCTAGCAAGAGGTGTTTAGCCTCACCATGAGCCTGACGCCATCATTTGACCTTTGGGTTGTATTTCGTTGAATATGATTAGAAACAGGTACGTTTACAAAAATATTACTTCGTCAGAACACACAAGATTTTTTAGGAGGTTCTCAACCTCACATTGTTGTTTTCAGTTGCGAGGAATCTCAAAACTTCAAATTCTTTAATGATACGATCGACCCGATGAAATATCGGAATTTTAAAAATAAGAAATGTGTCAAGTTCGAAGATCTTATCTCTGTCGGGGCACTCAGAATCTCAGCCTGAACTCTCAGGTTTTTTTTAAATAACATTAACCGTAAATTCAGAATTCAGATTTAATAACATACAAAGAACCATATTAAATGAGAGCAAAACGCATGTCTTGGATGGACATCTGTCTTCTGTGAAGAGATCGAGGATGTGCAACTTGATGATCGGTTCTTATACTTCTTTATAAACAGGATTAGCACTTTGCACATTATCCTGAATGTAAGTCCTGGAAAAGCAATAGAGGCGGGATCCACTTTTAACATCCATATTTCTGGGGTGGGACTGGAATGAGTCACCTTCCATCGAAATCGAAGAGATAATGGAATAAGCGGATTATACGTTTTCTCCGAAAAATAAATCACCTGGAAAAGACATAATCTTCAGGAACTGTGCGGTTTATCAATAGACATATCTAAAAAATGATTGAATTCTTTCATGCCTGACACCTAGAGACATGAAGCAGACTATCCAAGTCATTTAGACCAATCAGTACGACCTCATTTTAGGTTATTTTCCAAAAAGTTGTTTCATGTACTTTGTTCACGTGCTCTTTCGGCGCCATTATCCAGAAGAAGGATGTTATTGATGTCGAGGGTTTCCAAACACAATTGTTACCTCATCTTCGTGTATCGTCTGCTATAAAAGCTTACTGAGCTTTACAGAGGAGGCCAAAACTTTATGCTTGCCATTTTAGTCCCGCCCTCGTTCTTCCTTTTTTTCTAAGGCATTATTGATATGTATAATAGGGATGAGGTCCTAACTGATTGTTCTTTTTGAAAGGCAACAAAAATTGTAAATGTAGTTTAGGTCTGAGCGTCTGCTTCTATAACTTTCGTTTTTGGGGCATAATTTGAGGACGACATGCTTCGGACCATTATTCCTGTGACTAGTGGCTAGTGGTGGTAGAAACAGCTTGGTTAAGGGGGGGTTGGTAAGTGCAGGAGTGCAGGTTCAAATAATTGCTTTTAAAAAACAGTGCGTTGTTTTACTTTTGCCATTTTGTGAAATGCATTTACCAAAATTTTTGGGTATTTTCCAAAGAACAGTTTAGGGCAGTGATTCAAATGGTTAGAAGAGTTTAAAGGGGAGTGAAGCTGGTTGTAAACCAAAAACACTAAAAATCCATTTTACCAAAAAATGTGGGCATTTTGCTAAGCTTTTTATTTTTTGCCAAATGCCATTCTATACTAAGCTACGAGGGATGTCTGAATAGTTTCCAATCTGAAGATGAAGATGGCAGCACTCGTCAACAAAAGCTAGGGAATGTGTTTGTGAATCTTTTGAAAGGGTGAGTTCCAATTTCAGCCATTTTGAGCACCCAGTTTTTATTTGACAATCGTTTGAGTAAGTCGATGTAATGGTTTGGTCATAGAGAAAGATCAACCATACACAAAACAATTTAGAAGGTACAGCAGAGAGAGACTGGAATTATCATTAAAAGTTAGTTTATCAATAAACCCTAAAAAAATTGTTTGGATAACCATCAAAAGGGTTCGAGTATCGAGCTGTCATTAAGTTTTTGTTTTTGAAAGGCAATACGTATACGTAAAGCAAATACAAGTTGAATTCTGTGTAGAAAAAATCTTCACCGTCATTAACCACCGCGAAATTTAAAACAGCTTTGGGAGACTATGAACGTTCGGGACATCCAAAAACTGTGACCACTGACGATAAAATCGCTCAAAATCACCAAATGGTGCTAGACCATTTTCGAATTAAAGTGAGAAAAATGGAGGAGGTTAAGAATATGTCAAAAAATGTATTTGGCACATTTTGAATCAAGATTTTGACATGACAAAGCTTATGGATGCTGCCTGAGCCATCACGTTAGATAAAAATGTGGTGGAAGGCACATTTTTAAAGTTCTGTGTGTGTGATGTAGCTTAGATGCAACAGAGTTTTAACGTCGATTAATTGCTGAAGATCAAACTTGGATGCATCATTTTACAACAACTGAAATATTATAGTCAAAACAGTGGATTGCGAAGCGGCAATTGGCTCCAAAACAGGAGAAACTGTTTTTCGGCTGGAAAATGGTTGTTTAACAAAGATAAAATGGGCTGTCCTCATCTCGTGCCACATCTCCACGAACACGTTTGAAAAGCTTGACCAATTCCTAAGCTAAATGTTACACTCGCAGGTAAGAGATTTTGGTCAAATGAGAAGGTCACCTTCGTAAACAACTATTTTGCAGAAAAAGACTGCGAGTATTATTTTGACGGGTTTTCTGTATAGCGCTGTCTCATCAGCGAATCTTTTTTGCTGTTCCTATGTTTTATTTATTCATTGACGCAAAATGTCAGATATAATTACTATTCTACCCACATATACCTATAAATGTCCGATCTTCTTTGATCAATTTAAAAATGGCAGTAATTTTACACATTTTGCTGAAACCACTGCTACAATTGGATCATCCATATATAACTGACTTGATCTATCAGTTTACACAGTGTTTAAGCGCCATTGCACAAGCCAAACGGAATTATTTTCAATTGAAAGAAGCCCCTGCCACTTGTGGTAAAAAGAATCGGAAGATAATCGGGATTGAACCGAAAGAACAGAAAGAAATATACATATTATATATAGTTACATAGTATAATCTTGCCGGACGCTTTTTGGTGACCACTATTTGGTTTATCCAGGTGCCGGTTGTCAGTGGTGTCAATATTAAGCATACCAATCATTTTTTTTGCGGTTCTTCTTTAGAAGGTATGGACACACTTTTAAATTTATAATCAAGGCCTCAATAATAGGAGGCTTTAGAAATTCGTGCTGAATTCATGTAAATTGGTTGAGGTGGATATTTCTAATTATGTGAATAATATCTATTCAAAAAAATATTTTTCTATAGTTGTCCTTATCCATTTGGGGATAAAAAGAGAGCCTTACAATTAAGTTTCATCCAATTCCGTAAGGTCTTTTATGATATTTATTTGGCATTAAGTTTGAGACATGCTGTACAATATCTTTCTGGCAAAAAACAGTAGTTGAAGTTATAATTATTTATTATTTATCGATAGCTTTTCAGTATTGATAGTTATCTAAAGCCATTTGGGGGGATCTGTGGAGCATATGCCAAAAGAGAAAGCTGAACTGCTAACTGTGACTTTGGTAATAGTAGTTGCAAAAGTCTCAGTTCACAACTGTGAAAATTTAACAAAAAACTGCGCTATGTGATTACACGAACTGCTAAATTTCGGCAGCAACATTGGAGACAACTGTTGCCAATTAACGACAACGGTCGAGTCTTGGCAACTGTCGCCAACTGGCCGAAAAACCGCAGTAGTCGCTAATTTTAACAGTCCGTATAGTCAGCTTGAAATAGTTGGAAAATTGTTAGGCTCGTGTATCGAGCTAAAAGGTGACTATGTTGAAAAATAAATATGAAGCCATTTAAAATATTTGTTTTTTTTACAATTTAAACCTTTTTTGTAGAAATTGTAAAATTTTGTAATGTGGCAAAATATCAAAATGATAGCAATCCTACAAACATACCAAATTTGAGGAAAAACTCTTAAACGTTTTTTTATGTTTTTTTTTAAATATACTTTCAAAGTTTGAGAGGTTTTTTTGATTGATGTTTATTGATATGTGCGATTTGTATTTATGGGAATATAACAGGCTAAAAAAGCTTCATACAACAAGACTTAAGAGAAAAACCTAAATTCATCCTAAACCCCTTCGCTACACAGCAAGAAACATTCCAGATTGTTGAATAAGCCACCTTAAATTGGTCTAATTATA
>JAAAKO020042139.1:0-12006 GCA_010015015.2 Bolitophila cinerea
ATTTACCATTTTAAAATTTGAATCAGAAAAATAATAAAATAATAAAAAAATGAAAATGTTCAATGGTTTCAATTTTAAGACAAAAAATAATATATAACAAAAAACCGTGGCGTTTTTTCTTCTCTGAAAATATAAAAAAACATAACCTTCATCAACACCAACAACAACATAATATCACGTGACTTGAAACATAACATTTAGTCAGCGTGTGTTTACTAAAAGTAGTGAACCTTTTCCGTTTTAAAAATAAACCATGTTTTAGTAAAACACTTCAGCCCATTATTCAGAGTTGCGTATACGCTCAAAAATATAATAAATAATAATACCTTTTGGCTTTTGGTCGAACGCCATATTTGCTGTGTGGCGCATGTACTTTACGTGTGAGCACACACATTTGCAGTAGTATTATCAAAAACACACACGCATATTAAATCAGCCTAAATATTTATATATAGAAAGTTGTTTCGACCATGTGTGTGAATTTGTATGTTTGTGTGTGTGTATGTGTGAGCATTGCGCAGCCTCTGAATACTAAAAATATAAATATAACCGTAAACATGCATACATATTGCGTTTTATAAAAATGCATGTATGGTTTAGTAATATATAGTGTATGCATATACAATATAAACAGTCTGAATAATATATAATATATGCATTTATGATATAAGCATAATAAATATTATACAAACAGACGAACCTCCGTGGAAAATCAATAAAGAACTTTTGAAGAATTTGCATTCAAAAACCAGAAAACATATGACAACACACTAAAGTCTCTGAGTCTTAACTGTAGTTTTAGTCATACGTGTACGCTAAATAATATTTAATAATTTACTTACCTATGAAAAATGATCACTCTGCGGTGGCGGCTGCTAGAAAACAACCACAACCGACATTATCGACACAGACACGAATATACGCACTTTATAAGTTATGTTTTACACTCAAATTAATTATTAATTATTTTAAATAGGACGATGATAACCAAATACACTCAAATTATTCTTATTTTATTTATATATTATAAAAAATATTTTGTACTATATATTTATATATAGATTATGCGAAACAAATACACAATAATCGGTACGACACGAAGATTATATATGAGGGAGAAACACTACACACAGCAACGAACGACAACGAAACACAAAGAAACGTTTTTTTGTTGCTGTATTTAATACAACACACAGAAAATAATCTAAATTATGTTTGTGTAAGAGCGTTTTGCGTTGAGTATACACCACAAGCGCAGCGCAAGAACTTAAACGGAAAACTGATAACACACGCAGAGAAGAGAGAAATAGCGCAAATGTCTATCGAAACAAATATTAAATTGGAACGAAAACGGGATTACGATAAAGCGGATGACGACACGGACGATGCGCACACCTCACACTAATAAATAAACACACGGCAAAGAAGACGACTATACGTAGACTGATGATGAAGATGATGGTGCGTGGTGCTTGTTTGTGTTGGTGGTAGACTCTGTCCGCGGGAGCGTGCGCTATGTTAAAAGCTAGAGTCTAGATTTATATTAGCGTATAGCGTATAGTAAACTGTAAATGCGATTGCGCGACTTCGCTTGAACTCTCTTGTGTGTATTGTGCTTCTTGTCTCTGTGTGCTTGCTGTTCGCATTCATACTTTCTTTTGGCTATTTTTACCGCACATTACGTTGTGTGCTGACTGCTGACAGCCAGACAAAAAGGGTACCGACGAACGCTCGGATCAATTCAAAAGCGATGTTTTCTAAAATTAGAACTGTGAGCGTCTAATGGTTTAAATAAATTCAAAAAAACATATTTTTAAGTTAAAATTAAGTAATTTGAAATCTAGATTATACGATACATTTAGAAGGTTATATGGACGCCTTTATTGCCACTGCTTCCAAATTAATTAAGGATTAATTTAGAAAAGTATATTGGTACAATAATGATAATAATCATTGCTACATAAACAAAAGTACGCAACCAAATAATTACATCAAATGTTTGCACTTCTGCAGTGCTATGAAAGTACTGTTTTAGTATTAGTTCTTATATATTATGTTAGAGGGCGCTATTTTATTTAGATAGCCATTTAGCTAAGAAATAACAAAAAAGTTAATAATAAAATTGTGCCATGTGCTTTGAAATTATGATGACATTCTATCATTCCGACGAGCAGAACAAGATGCGAGTGGCGATGGTGCTATCATCATCGTCGTTTGTGGTTTGCGTTGTTTAGAGAATTGCGCTTACAGCCTAAAAATTCCCACTCACGCATCAAATATGAACCTAACCTAATTTTATTTTAAAAAAAACATTTCATATAATATATATTTTACATAATAATAGAATATCTTCATAGTTTTAGAATATCTTCAAACAAAAGTTTAGAATATAAAATTGAGACCAAACCGTAATCAGCGAGGATATTTGTTTGTGAATTATACTTATATAACAAATATAAAAGCCATCGTAAATAATGAAAAAACTTCTATTTTAAATCTCAAAATACGCCACCTATAGTGCCCGTGCTATTCGACACACATTCGAAAATAAAACAACAGTACTACAAAATTAAAAACAAAAAAAGTACTACCGTTCAGGCGTTCAGTTCAGAAAACATCGCATTCAAATGTCATATATGTCAATGTCATTGAACGTCAAACAAATTATCAAAATTATCTGCGCACGAGTCAAGAAATGTCATACACCTGAAAGGTGTAAATATATCGTAAAAAACACAGATTACAAAAAGTGTCCGACAACTGGTAAGTAAGACTCAAAATTTGTTGTGTTCCTTACTAATTTTCCTGTGCCACTACACTGGGAATGAATTTTAGACTCCCAAGAAAACAGAACATACTCGAAATTACAATGTAAATAAACAGATTCTGTTCTTGTGCGATTGTGACATATGTAGTGTGTCTGTGTGAGTGTGTGTGTGTGTATTTATGAACGGTTGTTTGCAAATAATGTAAATAAAATTAATCGAAATAATTGCAAAGTACTGTACATTTGATTTAAATAATCAAGATATACAAATAATTATGTCATGCAGAAAACGGACACGGCCGACTCAACACGACAGCAGGGGAATGACTGTGATGGCCAAAATCATTGTTGAGAATGCAAAATCTGCCAGAGACCTGGCCCTGACCGGTAATTACGATGCGTCCGGTGTCTACTACGAGGGACTACTGCAGTCACTGCAAAAGCACGTGCTCGGCATCGCCGATCCACAGCGCAAGGGAAAATGGATTTTGGTAAGCCTGCAGAAGCAAACAGAAAACAGATTTGGTTAAATTACATTTTGGTACATTTACAGATTCAGCAGCAAATCTCGAAAGAGTATCAGCAATTGAAGGCGATTCAGAAAGAACTTAGTGAAACCAGCATGGATCTTCAGATGAATGCTCCCATGAAAGTGGTGCGACGCCAAACGTCTGTAGAGGAGAAAAATCCCGCCGCCTGGTTTAAGGCAGACCCAGACGTGTGGGCGCCGCCGAACCCAAATCGAGATCCAGACATCTGGATGCCACCATCGCCCAGTGATTCGAGGTTATTATATAAATATAAAATGATTAAAGTACTCGTTGACAACGCTGTCATTTTATCGTATGCCGTAGGTCAAACATGTCGTCACGTGGTCCTAAGCCAGCCTTGATGAAGAAACCTGATTCGCGAAAGAGTCAGGTGGTCCCGCAAAAAGGACCACCAGGCAAGAAGAACGAAACGAACACCCGTAAAGCGTCTTCACGCCTTGGCACCGCCACAAAGCGTGTAGGAGCTGCCGGTGATGCAACGGTGCTTAAAGACGATGAGGTTCCAGCCAAAGAAGAAGGTGAAACCCCTGAAGAGCCTGAAAAGAAATTCGAGGCGTCCAATCATATGGAGGGCGATTTGGTCGATATGCTAGAGCGTGATATACTGCAAAAAAATCCGAACATTCACTGGGAGGACATAGCAGACTTGCACGAAGCCAAACGTCTGCTCGAGGAGGCGGTTGTACTACCTATGTGGATGCCAGACTACTTCAAAGGCATTCGACGTCCGTGGAAGGGAGTTTTGATGGTGGGTCCACCGGGTACAGGAAAAACTATGCTCGCGAAAGCCGTAGCAACCGAGTGCGGCACGACATTTTTTAATGTGTCCTCGTCTACACTTACTTCAAAGTACCGTGGAGAGTCCGAGAAAATGGTACGACTATTGTTTGAGATGGCCCGATTCTATGCACCGAGTACAATATTTATTGATGAAATCGATTCGCTGTGCTCGCGTCGTGGCTCCGAGTCCGAACACGAGGCATCACGGCGCGTCAAATCCGAACTACTGGTGCAAATGGATGGTGTCGGCAGTGAGGAGGCGTCTAAAGTCGTTATGGTGCTAGCCGCCACCAACTTCCCGTGGGACATTGATGAGGCACTGCGTCGACGTCTCGAGAAACGTATTTACATTCCGTTGCCCAATGACGAAGGTCGAGAGGCGTTGCTCAAGATAAATTTGCGAGAAGTGAAACTTGACGAAGGCGTGGATCTTGCAAATATTTCACTAAAGCTGGCCGGGTACTCGGGAGCAGACATCACGAATGTTTGCCGGTATGCGATTGAAACAGTTTTGTTTAAATTAGAATTGAATATATATGTTTTAATATTTTTTTTACAGGGATGCCAGCATGATGTCGATGCGGCGCAAAATCGCTGGACTGAAACCAGAACAGATCAGACAACTGGCCACCGCCGAGGTGGACCTGCCGGTTTCAATGCAGGATTTTACCGAGGCCATTGGCAAGTGCAACAAGAGTGTGTCCAAACAGGACCTGGAAAAGTACGAGCAATGGATGACCGAGTTTGGCTCTTCCTAACCAAACTAATCTGATTTTTTCTATGGAATCATAATGTTCTTACCTAATGGTTTTATATACACAAAAAGTGGAAAAAACAAAACTCACCTCTTAAAAAAACATTAACTGAATAACCCCCGCATTTTGATCATAAAGCACTTTGTGTGTTTTTAGCATCTACCGATTCTTTATACCTTCCTGTTTATTAATATAAATTAAAACATAGTTTTAGTAGTTGGTTTGTTTATTTTTATTGATTTGTGGAAATGTTTTTAAACTAATCTAAAGTGTAAAATCTTCCATACAATTGTCAGTAACAAGGAAAAGCTAGCAACCATAATATTTCCTATTAGTCCAACAAAATTAAAAATAAATGCTGCCGAGAATTTGGAAACTGATATTCGCTTAATTTAAATATGAAATTAGATTTCTCTACTTTTTAAATAAGTGTTTTTTAACGTGTGCCGTTTTACATGAAATTTAAAGATCTTATTTCCGTAGTTTTCTGTGAGTAGGTTTCATCGCTGACTATTTTTTCCTCTTTCATTGTATGTATTTATATTATACATTTGGACTGCTAGCCTAAAATGAATGTGACAATTCATATGAAAGCTTTAAAACCTCGGTTGTCCAGTATAAATGAATTATCATTGATATGCAAGAAAACTTACATCGTCGGAATCGCTTTTTCTTAAAAACACGTACGGTAGGAAAGTTTAATCTAAAAAACCCGTTTTCTATTAAACGCTTTGGCACGGAAACATGTAGCCTCGGAATTGTGATTAACAGTGTTTCTTTGCGTTATGTTATGTCATTTGTCAAAGGAAAAGGACCAATTATGATCTACAATGTAAATCATGTATTCTGCTCCAAAAATGTCAGATAAGTATTATTTATTTTTTATAAAGATTTTATTATTTTTTTCTAATGCTTTCAAATTGCGCAATTGGAGCAATCAAAATTGTGTAAAATCCTAAAAACAACTTTTTTTTCGTTAACGCAATGCAGTACGCAGCCAGTACACATTGTGAACCATCCCTGTAGTTTGAAACTCAACGAACGTGAAACGTCAATGCGTGCGGCCGATGCACGCGCAACCGAAGCGCTACCTATGACAAAATCAACGGAACTACAACACAAATAGCATACGCCGAAAATGAAACACGACCGAACCGCGTCACCGCTCGCCATCGCTCCGCTTTGCAATTAAAAACACAACAAAACTATACTCGATTTGTGTCCGAAACTCCGTGCAGCGTGTCCAGTGTGTGTTTCCGGTTCGCTGTATATACTGAAACTCCGGTTCCGGGCAGTGCGTCGTCTGTAAAGTGTCGAAAACGCGAAATGGACGCACACCACGAAACGCAGATCGAATAAAATCCACCGCCAATATTATATATATATATATATATATATAATACCGTGTCTCTCGTGCGCCGCTCTCCTGTGCGTCCTCCATTCTCGTCGGTGGCCGCACACGCTCCTCCGTCGTGTCGTCTGTGTGTGTGTGTCTGTATATATATTTATATATATAATTTTGTGTATTTCTCTGTGTGTGCGTGTCGGTGTCAGAGCAAGTGCATCTGTATTGGTGGCGTTCTTGCTGTGCGCTTCGAGTGTGTCTGAAATTTAATGTCCGCCGCGCGACACCATCGTCGTCGACAATCTCGCTAATACAAAAAGAGCCCAAGCCCATAATTCAAGGCCCCACATATACAAGAACCGACCAAAAATGTACAGCAGCCTCCTCTACGTACGCAGCTTCTCTCCGTCGCCACACAATTTGCGTGGCCCGGTTTGATGTACGGTAAACGTGAAAGTACTCCAACAAGCTCCGACGACGACTCGGGTGTTGGTTGCTTGGCCCTGTTCGTCTGTTCGTCTGGCATTGTTTGTGCTTAAATTGTGTCGATCCTCTGCGCGTGTCCATAGACACAAAATAATATTATTAACAAAATATAAAAAAATAAAGAATAACGTCTTTCGCGTGTGTTAGTTAATTCCTGTTTTTCTGTGTGTGTGTATATATATATATTGTTTGAACGTAATGGAACACTTGCTGAGCGTGCGCCACTCGCTCCAAGCCGTCTCTGATGTAACATAAGCCCCAACGTTTGTTGGGGTGTTGGCATCGCAGAATCATTTCTCTGCGAGGCTCAGCACGCGCGTGTTTTTTGCGTGTGTGTTTTTTCTCTGGTGCGTCCACAGAAAATGGCGCAACAACAGACTGAAAACAACATGAACGATATTGCAAGCGGCGCCGGGAACGACGATCCGAAAAACTTGCAACAAAACGGTATTGAGAATAAGGGCTCGTATCGCGGCGGGCCCCACGGTGGAAGTGTGCCGGGCATGAACAGTGAACAACAAAAAGTTAAGTCGCCCGGTGTCGGTGGCGCAAATAACAACGGCAACGGTGGTCCTCCACCACCGTCACACAGTGATCCAATGGCGATGCCATACGGTGATTCCGGTGGCGGTCCGGGTGCACATCATATGCCACACGATCATAAGGATGACCATGGCGGTATGTATGGTCCACCATCTCATCATCATCAGCAGCAACAACAACAACAGCAGGCGTACGGCCGGTATCATGATCCAAATGCACCAGACATGTATGGACGCTATCATCCAGGTGGCAAACCCACATCGATGGTACCACCAAACCGTCCTCCACAACGGTACATTCCTGGGCAGCAGCAGCAGCCACAACCACAATTGCCCCCACCACAGCAGCAGCAACAACAACCTGGTCCTCCGCCACCACAAGGTCAGCAGACACCAACTCTTAATTCATTGCTGCAGTCACATCCGCCACCGCATCATCGATACCCAAACAGCTATGATCCACAGCAGCAAATGCAACAACAACAACAACAGCAGCAGCAAGGGACTCCGCCACCGTCACAACAGCAAGGCGGCGGTGGTGTTCCCTCACAGCCGTACGGTGGTGGACCGCCACAAGGATGGGCTCCACCGCCACGACCGTACAGTCCACAAATGGGTCAACCCTATCGGCCAGCGCAACCGGTAATTATTTATATTTTTTAGTTTATTATTACGCAATATTTTATGATTCAATTTATCCTTTTAAATACAGGGTGTTCAAATTAATTAAATGAGAAGCTTAGAATTTTGATTACAAATTCTTTGTCTTATCTTAGAACCTACTCTTATGCAAAAGCTCGTTTTTCCCCATTAAATTTACTTCTGGATACTGACTTGGTTCTGGATTTTTTACAGTCCTTGGTATTAAGTTTCTGCCATATGTTCCAGTTCGCGTTAATGGACCAGAATAATTTCAATAAATAATTTTGGCCAGTGGTGTGTTTGAAGCTCTAGCTATCAGAAGTAAAATGCCTTTGCGAAGTCCCCAATCTATCAGGTCGTACAAGAAATCTCACGTAGTCTTAAATGTCATATGTTTCATATATTTTGATCATTTATGCATTATGCATTTTTATATTTCAACAAAATATTTTAAGGATGCTACAACTATCACGTGGATTTAAAAATAGGTAGAGTGATAAGTTTATTAAAATATCTAAACTACTCTATCACAACTTATTGAAATTCGCAATTATTCACCGGTATATGCGCTATTCTAAAAAAAAAAAGTTCATCTGTTCGCCATTCTAATCATAAACCAAAAAAGATGTAAAGACATTTCGAAATACCCCTTTTTTATCCAATAAAAAAGGTTTGAAGATCCCTGCTTGTATTGTTTTCATAATATTTTTTTCATTTTTTTATTAAAAAACACTTTTTTGTTTTATTATTGTAATAATTTATTATGAATCTGATAAAAAACTCGTTAGGCTATAGAACGCCACAATATATGATTTATTATGATTGCTGGTGCTCGTCTATCGTATAGAAACATCGACTCAATCGAAAAGTCTAAGTGGAGATCGTTCTCGACGCATACATTAACTATGAGTACCGATGTACTCGTCGCATGTATTAACCTAAAAACATCTTACAAAATGCCAAGCATCGATTCTCGCCCACGCCACGATACTATAATAACAAAAACACTTTCAAGCGTTTGCGTGTGTGTATGTACATTGTATATTTTAAATATTACAAAACGTATTTTATGTTATTGCGTGTAAATATTTTGTACTTCATTGATACATTGTAAATGCACCCAATGTGATTACATTGATGTAAGTGATGCAGTGGTGATCTAATGTGTTGTTGTTGCTTGATTGAAGTGAGGGCGTGAATGGCTTCGGCTGAACAATCTGGCATCCGTAAATGAATAAACACTATGCTCATGTTTTATTTAAAAAAAAGCTCAATGAACTAAATATGATGCTGGATTTTATTTAAATGTAAACATTTTCTTTTATCTTTTACGGACTTTCACAATATATAAATAAAAAAAACAATATGATGCATTTAATGATCTAAATTCTAAACATTATCCTAAAATGTTCTTGGAAATAAACGTGACTACAGGGACGTTCCAAATAAAATTATGTTTATTATTTGAAAAATGACAATAAACAATAACTTACTTAAAATGGTAATTTATGGTAATTAGTGATGATAACTGCTCTAAAAAATATATATTTATATATTTAACGTACACTCATCACCAACAATATACCAAATATTAAATACTAAACACGGAAAACACTCACTATGTTAATACATACTTCATATACAAAATAAAATGCCATTTTATTAAAAAACTGCCCAGAATTTAATTTTAATTTTTTTAATTCTAGATGACAAAATCTGGACTAATTTTATTTTTGATTTTGTTAAACTATGCGAACGGTTAGATTTGCAGCGGTGATCAGAATTTTATAATCCAGAATTTTGAATCCAAAATTTAAAAAATCTAATTTTGTACCATTTCTTTTTTTAAATTAATACTTTTAAAAAATCGTCTTGTATAATTTAAAAATAGAAAAAAATATATTTTCGGAGATATAATTTTGCCATACATCAAACGAAATCAACAAAGTAATATTGTGCGGAAAGCAACGTGTAGTATTATTATTATTTCTACTATGGATATTCTTATGCCTCATGCCTGCTACACGGATCTCTCGATCAAATCGATCTTGTGGAGTAAAATGAAACAAAATCCTCAAGGTGATTATTATTTCACAACAGCAGCCGTTATCGAAATAATAAAAATTGTGTAAGCAATTTTAAAATCTTTCTTTTAACTTCGCTTGGTGTATATGACCGTCGATATATTTTAAGACACATATTTTACATATTCTGATTAAGATCAAACTTGGGAAATAGACTCATTTACACGGGACTTAGAAAAAAAAGTTTTTTCAAAAAGAAAAAAAAATATTTTTTAAGATTTTTGTTTCAAAAAATATATATTTAACCTCTCTTGTTTGTACAGAGCAAGTAGACATTATAGTTTGGTTTTATTTCTTCTAAAAAAAACATACATGTAGTATATTTTAAAAACTCCTACTCGATCTAAAATTTGAACTAAAATGTTGTCCATTGAACGATGATTTACAATTGAATTATTATATTTTACAAAAATAATCCGTCGATTTTAGACAATCCGTCTGCGCCTCTTTACAGCATTTCTACTATAAATATTCGATATCAGTTTGGGATTATAAAATATTATTTTAATAAGAAATATTTTAAAATCTCAAATAATTTGTGTAAAACCGATACTTATAATTAAGATGTGTCTAATTAGCTAAGCCTTTATACTTATGCAAACTCTTTAATGTACATCCTTTGTATAAGCCTATACTAATCATAAGCCTCTTAACATGTGGATTATCCTCAAAAGATAGAGATCCTGATTAAATGCTATAATTCACAATTGAAAACAATATCAATCAGAATCTATTTGAGAGAGACCTAATAATTAATGCATAATGCACAACCCTTCCCCCCTCCCTTTTCACACACCAACACGCAACGACCTACCCATCAAATCAATAGTTGGCATTATGCTGAAGAACGCCCAGATAACAAACATTATACATATATATACATTTATGTGATTAGTACACTAACCGCGTGCATGTGCAATTGTGCGTGCATTGTATTTATGCGGATTGCAAGGTGCATTGAACTGGTCGGTACCGCGAATTCCTAGTAACTGCATACAAATTATATAGTGTATAGTATACACACGCATACACACACAGGCACAATCCGAATTATCCATTATATAATTTTGCATAATAATGGGGACATAATGATTATAATGACATTATGTAATAGCTAATGGATGGTCAATTCTGCAAGCGAGGGGAGGAAAGGTATTCGCATCTGCTCCTCTTCACACACACACACCTACACCCACACCCCACACACTCAATTAATGTACATCTATACGTAAAATCTGCATAATGCTAAAATTATCCCGCACTTAATACAAGGCATTGCATTATGCAAGCTCGTACGTTTTGCCTGTGTGTGTTTGTGTGTGTGTTTTTTTGGTTGGCTCGCAAATGTTTCAAAAGAATTTCACTTTCTTTCGTGCTGATGCGTTTCGGTGTATAGCCGCAAAAGTTTTGCTCAACAACCCTGCTGAGGCGTCTCCTGCCCTATAGTCGCGCACAGATGTCGTGTCGTGCGCATGGTACGAATGGGGAAAGTGTGGGCGCTGCGCCACTCCAACTCAAACATACAAAAAGAAAACATTTTGCTTGAAATTGTGTATATACACACATATATTTTGGGGGCACCACGCGATAGAGTTGAATCGATTGAATGCAGTATTGATTATAAAATGGAATATATGTAGGATATGCGTTGTATATATATATATATATATATATACACTTGCGATTGATGGGTTTGTTTGTAAACGAACGTAATATGGAAATGCGGACCACCGCCCTTTGCGAGTCCAGTAAAATTGTCATTGATGAATTCCGTGCGGCTGATGGGGTGGTCTTTGACGTTACATACCAGCGCGAGGCTTCATTACCACAAATGTACACATACACACAGAAATATATACATAACATAGACAAACCAGCAGACCGGCACTACCATAAAATGTATATGTATTTATAGTATAATGGAACATGACCTACGCAATCAAACACCATCAACCCGGCGCGCTAATCCACTTAGGCGATTAAAGATGAAATTGTTTGCGAACATGTTTAATACGAACGTACACTAATTTATATGTAGTATATACATAAATATA
>JAAAKO020042150.1:0-12005 GCA_010015015.2 Bolitophila cinerea
CAAAATCGCTGAAAAATTGCTCGATTACGCAAGCCGTGTGCAAAGAAAAATCGTCAAGTCAAATGTAGGCAATCAATGCGCAATCCTGAGCAAGCCAAAATTGCGAGATGCCGCAAGTCGTGGGACTGTAGCTTTAGTCCCGATTATAAATTGACAGAACATAAAAATTAAAACATTGTAACAAAAATACATTCGAATATAGTAATATGTATATATATATATATAGTAATCTACTTATTTTATACAATTATTTCAACAATATACATTTCTTTCAGATTGTTCTGCTTCCGAATTCAAGTGTGGCGATGGATCTTGTATTCTTAGAGAAAATGTATGCGATGGAAAATTAGACTGTTTAACTGACGGTGACGACGAAAACGATTGCGGTAAGTTTACTTTCTTTAACATAAAAAAACAATTGTTGCTTAAATTTAACGACTTAAGTATTTATATTCTGGTATATAATATGTTAAAATGTAACATCCGTATTTGTTTATAGCACAGCTATTTGTTCGTCATTATTATTATTATATTAGCCTTATACGTATTATATTTATGTGCTTATTTATTAGTAGGTGCGGTGTAGTTCAACGATTTTAGTAAAAATATGTATTTGTATTTGCTAGTGGTGTTTTGTATTACTTATGGTTGCATGTTTTTTGTTGTAATTAATTGTAATTACATATCATCACTTAATGTTTAATTATAGAACCAATCGATTTCATTTGCTTTTATCAACAGCCGTCATATTCAAATTGCATTCCACGAAATGCAGCCTACGAAAATGCGTAAGACTGCCAAAATAATTAATTAACACATGTGCAACCTATTTTATGCACATGTGTTTTCAATGAGATCAGTTATTTAAATTAAATATAACATTTTTTTTATTTTCGCGCCTGCTCAAATATAGTTCAAGAGTTTGGGATTTAAGTTGTGAAGATGTGTTAAGCGTTGAGTAAAATATATTAGATTAAATTCGATTATAAATATGTTTTTACATTTGAGACAACATATAAAATAGAATACATAGAAATGTTTATCCTTGTTTTTTTTATAAATAAACATAATTATAATATGAAATGATAACAAATATCATTTTTTATAATATTTAATTTTGTGAGGTGTAATGTCCATGACATTCCATTGACATTCGTTCTTTCAAATACATGGATTTAATACCCATTTTTTGATGGACATTCTGTCTGTTTGAGATAGACCTTCAGACCTAATGTCCTTTTGACCTTATGTTCTATTAAAAACAGACATAATATACATGGACCTTAAAAAATATTATATAAATTGTTTGTGTTATGACAAAAAGAATCGTTTTTATTTTAATATCTTAAGGAAAAAACGATATTTAAAATTTGTAGGATCTAGCTAGGAATAACATTTTTATTTAAGAAAATACTTTTTGCTAAATACGAAAATATTATTTTATTGTAAAAGTGAAAAATATTTTAAAACTGTTATTGTTTAGCCAGCCTGAGTGATATAAAATAAAGATCTTTTCATTGATTTTAGGGGGCAATTCTCTATTCCGGAGAACTTATTCTAAGGGACGGCACATCCCTGGTTTTCCGGTATGCCTAAGAAGGAAGGTGCGGGCCAACTTTTATAAAATATAATTAATTTTTCTTCGGCAATATACACTTCTAAAGCTAGAGGGGTTTAACTCTGTAGTTTGTTAACTTATCCGTCTAAAAATATACTTTCCTATAAAATAATTTAAAAAATTGACGAATTTAATTTTGAAACCTCTCCTCTTTTCTGAACTGCACTGGACTAGTGACTGGTGAGAAGAAAGCTTTTGTTTCTCACGAAAATGTGCCGTTAGAAGAATGTGACTTTGAAATTGTTGTCAATATAGATGTGCCATGAATCCACTCCGACACTTTAGAAGAATTTCACATTGCAAAGTGTTTATATATTTGGAATATTCATTATATATCTTTTAGTTTGTATCTCTTTGCGTGATTTCTATTCCTAAATGCAATAAATGACGTTTTAGTTTACTTTTTTTGTTTATTTCCTTGATTTTATTTAAGACGTACATATTTCGGAGTTGAATTCAATATTATATAATAAGGTTTTACAGTTGGATTTCATAAAACAATATTCATGTTTAATATGTTCTTGTAAAGAAACTAGCATGATTTTTTGGTGAATACATCATTTAAAAATCTCGCAAACTTAATTAACATTATATTAATCAGACAGAACTTTGTCCTGAATTTAGACGATCTGTCCCGGGGTCCTGAAGAATGTCTTCGGGACAAGAAATTGTTTCGGGTTCAGCTAATTACACTTTGACAACAGCGAACACTAATACAAAACCTATTTTTCGTTACCATTTATTCCTTTATTTAATTCACAGGAAAAAGGCAAATTTCATTTTGTTCACATAAAAAATCACATTTATTTTAATGATTGTATGTTGTGTGTTGTCTTCTTGACGGTTAGTATACAAGTCAGTGATATGTGTCGATTTTGTGCAATTACGGTATATCAAAGAACTGTATTAATTACTTAAGAATATATTGGCTGAGTACAGTACTTTTAGAAAGGTTCGTCAGCTAAATATAATTATTATTTAACATTTCGCCCACCTTGAATGGTTACATTAAATATTTTAATATATACATTGTATTCAATTAAATATAAGTATAAATTCAATAAATTATATTCAATCTAAGGGTTTACTTCACATTTTTCACTTGTTTCTAATGGTAGCACACATATTTTGTGTACAGCTCGCTTAAGTATTCCTCCAGAATGTTTAAGTGTTGCTACGTGCACCTTGCCGTCTGCGCCAGGGTAAATTTCAATAACACTGGCGAGCAACCACTTTGCAAGGGGAAGGCGCTCGTCCTTGATCAGGGATCAGGGATACACGACCCAATATGCGAGGACATTTTCGGGCACCGGTTGGTCCCAACTTATTCCTTCTGCCCAAAGCTATTGCATGAGTATCTTTGCCAAGATGATCGTGGGAGAAAGCCAGCCAAGAGGATCAAACAGCTTGGCTTCTTCCGATAAAATGATGCGTTTTGTGATTGTGCTCTCGGGAGTTGGAATGGTGACACAAAACCCAAAAAGATCTTTGACTGAAACCAATGGAGACCCAATGTCTTCACTGATTCGATGGATTCGATTTCCAAATGCAAGTGGTGTTCTTGTAACGCATACGGCAATGCGTCCAAGACGCGGCTACAGTTTAAAGACCACTTCCTTAGCTCCAATTTTCCAGAACCCATGATACCGAGAAGTTGCTCTGTAAGGATGATAGCTTCCCCAATATCGTTGCAACCTGTCATCAAATCATCAACATAAAAATCTTTTAAAAGTACCTTAGAAGCAATTGGGTATCGAGTTTCTTCGTCTCTGGCCAATTGCTGCATACACCTGATGGCAAGAAAAGAGGCGCTAGCTGTCCCATATGTCACTGTCTGCAACTGGTATTCTTGTAGCTTGTCCGTTGGGAACTTTCTACAGATGATTCTTTGATAGTCGCGGTGGAACCAAGAACTGACGATACCTTTTTTCACGTCCGCCGTGATGGCAATGCGATGGTATCTAAATCGCGTTTTGATCTAATCCATGCAGCTGACAGCAAGTTATGACAAGCTTGGTCTCAAAAAGCACACTGACACTGTTTGAAGATGCTGAGACTTGTTGTGCTGCAGTATCCGGTGGTAGGCAGTCAATAGTGCCCGATGATGAAGGTGCATCTGGAAGAAGTGTATGATTTTTTCGCTGGCATTGACGACAACATCCACATAAGCAAGTGCGTGTGCTGTGACTGTTTGCGAAGACAGTTGTAGCATAATCGGCGATCTGTTGCAACTGCGTTGCGTTGCTTTGCATTCATTCGGAGAAAACGAGTGCAAGCATAGATAGGGTGAGATTCAGCATCGCTTTTACCGACTTCTTAGTAGCCGAGCCGATTTAGTTCTCGAAGATGATAGTGTTGTACCGACCGCGTCCAATGAGCGGAACCTGGTTTCCAAGACCATTACCAACACGTTAAATGTCGCCAAATCATTGGTAGTGAGCGACAGTTATTATGGGTCGATAAAAGTTGTAAAATAAATCATTTTTTTTTAGTATTAAAAAAAAATAATAATATCAAATGCAATGCGCTACCGAATAACTTTTACAATTTATTAATTTAATTGCCAAAAAAAATATTTTTTTTACTTCACAACTTTAGTGGCCTGAGGGTACAAAAATATAACATTTTTTTTTTTAGTTTACTTATAATTTTTCCATTCAAACTAATTTTCAATCGATCCACTCTAGTATAGGGATAAGATATAATATAAGAGATAGTGTGAGGGAGATAGATAAATAAATATATGACACTCAATTTATTAAAAGAAGTTTACATTACATAGTTTAAATTTGGCTCACGTAGAAGATAATTAAAAAAAACTTTCAACTTATATCTTATAACTTATAACACATTTAAAGTATTGTTCATCATTGAAAATTAAGTAACCACAACGAACAGCGATAGCATTTAAACATAGTTATTAAACATATTTTTAAAAACTTCATAATACAGACAGAAATTAGAATGTTTAAAACTATTTTTAAAAGGGGTATGAACCTCTCTGTTACCCGTGTAGAATACTTTAAATTGAGTTTAACTTCGTTATATTATAAAATACAAAAAACAAACACGATCAAAATAATATTTTATTTATAAATCATTAATTAAGGAGCGGGTAATCGTATATAAAAATAGGTTGGTCAAATTTTGATAAAAAGGGAGATTACATTAAAATAAGTATTTATTTGTTTGGAAAATATAGGCCTTTGGTGCGATGATTAACTAATAATTTTAAAATAACATCAAAATTAAAAATAAATTGTAATACCACCATATTACACATTAATTTATTTAGTGGCAGCCAAGCCAAGTATCGGATTGGAGCATTCGTATTTAGCCTGTAGACCTGATCAGTTCCAGTGTGCAGATGGCTTCTGCATTGCTGGTTACAAGCGGTGTAACGGAATCGTTGACTGTGTCGGCGACGAAGATCTATGTCCTATATCATCATTTGATAACTTTTACGGTGGTACTGGTCATTTAAAATATATTTTCGTGTGCTTTTTTCCCCGATTGGCTTTCAAAATTTGTTTTTTCCCCAAAACCAAAACAGCTTTTGTGTGTGGTGTGCTATATAGAGTGTAATGGGTTGGGTTCGAAATCCCGTATTGTAATATTCCTTAAAAAAATATATCTAAAAACTACTAAACATACAAGATAAAATAACTAAAAATACGGGCATTTGAAATAAGGTATTTATAAAAATACGGGATTGTGAACCCCATTCCGTGTATAATGGATAATTAGACTGAGTTTTAAACCAAGACAATTGACCGCTAAAAAATGTGTGAATGATTTTTTTAAGAATTATTGCTATTTGTACTATGTGTGTGTACCATTTACATTTATTATGTTGTGCATATATATTATATAGATGATGATGATGATAATCACTGTGAGGAAAATGAATTTTTGTGTGACAATGACAAATGTTTATCGAAAACACTTTGGTGCGACAAGACGACAGACTGCATTGATAAAACCGATGAACTCCATTGCCCGTACGATCATCAAGGTGGGCTTTTTACCTATTTTGAAGACATCTTAAAAAGCTCCAATAGAACTTTATAATTCAAATTTATTTTCTTCTATATATATATTTTTTTTTTGATTTCTTGTTTTAAAAAAGAGCATTTTAATTTGGCATTTTCTTACACACATTCTGGCGCACAATCATTTGTACACTTAATTTTTAGCCATTTGTGAGACGCATCAGTTTCAGTGCCATAACGGATTGTGTATCTCAAGCGAGGACCAGTGCGACGGACAGAATGATTGCTTAGACGGCTCAGACGAAGAACATTGCAGCAGTTGCAAATCAGATGCTTTTCAGTGAGCCACAGTGGCGGCGACATTTTTCATTTTCGAAACGTTTGATGATAATAATTACTATATAATAATATGTTATATATAAAGAATTTTTAAATTTGTCATACCTTTTTATTGTCAACATACGTTTCGGAAATGCTTTTTATGTTGTTGTTTTTAATTTTTCCTTTTTTTTCTTTGTTTCTCTATCATTATTTGCTAACATCCTCATTTTTAGTTGTCATAGCGGCGAATGCATAGCAAATGAAAAAAAATGTGATAAGATACATGATTGCAATGATCTAAGTGACGAGATCGACTGTGGTAAGTATATAATTTAACAACACACAGACACATTTCCATCCATCCCGACCAATTTGCTTGTTTAGTTTAATTGTATTTTATTGTCAAAATGTATGTCCTGTAACTAAACACGAGAAATAAGTATTTGTATACACTGTTAAAATTTAAACTTTTCGTTTTGCACGTATTTAAAGTGTATGAATGTCAGTATCACGAGTTTCGTTGCGGAAACGGCCTTTGCTTGGATAAAAGTCTTTTGTGCGATGGTGTGCGAAACTGCGAGGATGGAACTGATGAACTCTCGGATAATTGTGATGGCAGCACTAGCGATAGAGGTATATAACATCCGGTTCTGTTTTGTGCACAATGACAATATTCATATTTGTTTGCATTTATGTGTGTTACTTTTTAATATCATTTTAATCAGCCTTTTTTTCTTATATTATAACTTGTAAATTGTATCTTTTCTTTCTTTTTTTTAATGTTTGCTTTTTTCTAATGCATCTCATGTAAGAATCCACCAAGACACCATCTGAAACATGTGGAATTGACGAATGGCAATGTGATAACAATGAATGTATAAATGTTGAATTTGTGTGCGATAGTGCATTTGATTGTTATGATAATTCCGACGAAGGACGCGTATGCAATGGAAAAGGTAATCAAATAACATTGAAAATATCGGTATTTAAAAAAGCTCACACATTTTAAAACACACAAAACCATGGTGCACTCATTATGTAATAATAGTTCTGAGTGTTTGTTTTTTTGTTTTTTTTTTTGTTAACCGCATCCATACAATTTTACTTTTACTTAGGCAATAGGTTTAAACTTGAAAAAAATACCATTTTTTGTATATTTTGTCAATTCAGATCAAACTTCAGAGTGTTCTGCTGACGAGTTCTTCTGTGGAGACGAATGCATCAGTTTGTCTAGCAAGTGCAATGGAGAAAAAGATTGCCGGAACGGTGCCGACGAAGAAAACTGTTACTATACAACTGCTCGTCCTGAGGTTCCAGTTATAGTATGCTCTATTTAATTAACTTTCATGTACTTTTATGAATTATCCGTTCTCTTACAGTCCTGCCCGGAATTCAAGTGCTACAACCAAGAGAAATGCTTTTCAGGATATCAACGTTGCAATGGATATAATGACTGTTTTGACGGATACGATGAGCAAAGTTGCCGTAAGTGTTTTTTTACAATACTTATTTAAATTAAAATTTGAAACCTCTCCGGTAAATATTGCGTCTAGTTGATTTTAAATTAAATCTAATGAAACTTGTAGCAAATGATTTAGATTTAATTGTTGATAATAAATTAAAATTTGGGATTAAAAATAAAAAGGTGCGGTCCAACTCTCCATTGCCTATACACATTTTTATATTTATAGCAATATAAATGTACACCGAAGTAAGCCGAAAGCCTAACGAATGAACCAGACCCTTAAAACGAAGTTTAATTTTATTTCAAGTATAGCCATATGTCAAAAAGCTTAATGGCAATGTTTAGAGAGGAATGGTTCCTCTTCAGACCCTTAAAACGATGTTTCATACCAATACAACGAGCCATATGCTTATGGATTATTTGGCCTAATGGCTCATATGCCCTGATGGCTCATTCGGGCTAATGGCTCCTTCAGCCAGATGACTTTCAGCCGTATGGCCCAAACCGATATTAATCGCAATAAATGATCAGCAATTACAAGTAAGATGCGTGAGTTGATTACTTATTTTCATTCAGATTTGCTACATAGTCCGTAGCATTATTGTTGTCGATACATCACTTCAACAATATGCATAATCACGTCTGACGCTGAGGATGGTGTTCTCTCTCGCGTTATTTTAACATTCTTCTCGACCATCTTCATATGACCAAGACTGATATATTTGGCCATAAATTAGCAGGATTACTTTGTGATCATTCAAGATTTGACTGCATTTTTCCGATTTTACAGTGCCATTAATTTACCTACTGTTATATAAAAAAGCC
Source organism: Bolitophila cinerea (assembly GCA_010015015.2). Classification (NCBI taxonomy): domain Eukaryota; kingdom Metazoa; phylum Arthropoda; class Insecta; order Diptera; family Mycetophilidae; genus Bolitophila; species Bolitophila cinerea. Next base: position 8,222 of record JAAAKO020042150.1, read on the forward strand.
TTCGAAAATTGTCTGCAGACTCCTTACATATCGGCATTTGAATCAAAGTACAGATGTGGGAATGATAAAATCCTCTTAGTCGTAGGTCGTTGTAAGGATCATTTAACAACTTCCAAGCTCTGAGGGAGCTCTTCAATTGCCCCTCGGCCTTTGAGATGCTGTAGTTTTGAAGCACGCAAATTAAAACCTTGATGAAAAAAAAGCCTATTTGAACGCTTCCCATTTTTCTAACGTACCATCAGTTAATTTGGAGTGTAGGAACTTGTATCTCAATTAATTATGTTTGATTGTTTGTTAGTTTCAGTTAATTATAATCAATGACCATTGAAGATTTTTTTATGCCACCAATTAGTGCTGACGCTTTATTTGCTTCAACGTGGATCTATTTGTTATTTTGTAGCGGTTGGAGTTGTACTGTACATTACACTTGTCTTGTTAATTTATCATTGTTAGGATCGATTTGCGATAACGATTGAAGAAAATTGTTAGTTGAATGAACATTATATTTCTGAATAAGAACACGTTTCGTCGCAATCAATTTTAAGATCGGGTTTCTTTAGCGTTAAGATTTAATTTAAAGGCATTGATTCATGCTTTAAATTTCCACCAATCCACTAAATATATTTTTTTGATAATTCTTTGGTACAAATAGAAAATCTCTACAACACATAAAAGAAAAAACATTTTATTAATGAAAATACTTTTGACTGTATTTTCCGGTAAATATTTGCTAGTAGATATAATCTGAAAAAATGGCATCTTTTAAATGATTTTATAAATATTTGACGAACTGGCTGGGTACTGCGATAACATAAATGCAATTCGCTGTGAGGAGACGATAGTATTTTCGACCCTTTAACTTGATGTTCAAAACTAGTTTGTTTATTATCTTAGAGTTCTCCTGAATAACCTGTTTAGGTTATTTAAGACTTACTTTAGTTATTTAATTATACCTTAATCGCGGACGCAAACTTCAAGTGACCCGAACCCATTAAATTAAAAAAAGTAACGGAACACCCGATATTTTTTCCAAATTTATGAAATTTTAAGTGCCATTTAATATATAACTTTTTTGCTTATTCTAATAAAAATGGTAATTATCTTGTAATAAAACAATTCATAAGATCAAAAGCGGTTGTTGAATTTTATTTTGTATACATAAACATAATATCAATAATATAATAATTAGGAATAACTTGAGAATATTGAGCATATAATTATTACTTGAGAAGTTAAGAATGATGAAGTACTCCAGATAAAAACATTCAAACATTCTAATATCTATAAATTATAGCCTATATAAATTTAATCACACAACTAGACGCATTTGTTTGCCGAGAGTATATAGTATATAATTAAATCGCGTATAATCTCGTCTATATACCTGTGTGAATACAGGCACCACTTGTGGCGACACAGAATTTCATTGCGTTGACAGCAAGATATGTATCAATGGAACGCTCCGCTGCGACGGTTATTACGATTGCAAAGATTTCTCAGATGAGCAAAACTGTTTCGGTTAATATTTTTAATATTTTTCAAATAGTTTTCCGTTTGACATTACCACTATCTTTTTTAATATATAGAATGTGTTTTTTTCATCTCAGATGTTTAATAATTATAAAAAGTGTATATAATTTGTTTTTATTTGATTTTTATTGTACATAATTGGATGTTATGTGTCATGTTTCATCTTTTATCTGAAATAGTGTAGGACACAATTATTATAGGTCTTCATTTAGGATCGGTTTAAATTGTCACATTGAACATGCTCCGAAATTTACAAACTTCTGCAAGTCTATCTAGGCACAGCACAAGGGTGATAACCGAAACCATCGTTACTAAAACGTAGTTTGTCCGAATGCCGTTTTGCCGAATGACCGTTTAACCATTTGGCTGAATGAGCTGTTTATTTTCCGTTTATTGAATTCTATATACTTTATATTTAATCATATGACAAATAAGACGTTTGGCTAAATTGTCCATTTGTCTAAATGGTATTCGGCCAAACAACATTCGGTAAAACGGCTTTCGGCTGAATAAGTTTGTACCCATGACGTTTTAGTTTCGACGTATTATACTACGACCTTGTTGATTACGACGTTTTTGTATTACGACGATTTTTTGCCTCGACGTTTTAGGACAGTAAGTTAACCCTAAAGCTTGTTAAGTCTGTTGATTGACAGTTACTGATCTATGTTCCCGAACTAATTAGAAAACGCCTTAGCGATGCCTAACGTATTCCACTTTCCACGTCCACATTCTAAGTTCGACTCTAATGTGAAATAGTTAATTTTCTACAGTTACAAGACATAAAATGTTTGTCCACCCTAACTGGGAAACTTGAAAACATACGTCAAACCCAAATACTTTGCTTGAGTCTCCAACTTCGATCGTATTGTGGAAGACGAACCCTCAATGCAAGTTAGTTAGACATATAGAAAATTGAAGTGAAAGGCACAACGTTATTGATAAATCTAGATACTTGTAAATATATTATTAGGAATTACTAAACAAAGTTGCATCTGCAAATTAATAAATATTAGATTGTGATTGTGGTTTTTATCCACATATTAAATTATGTTATCGAAATTAGATTTTATTATATTTTTTACTTTGTCATAGACATTTTAGTCATACAAAATATTTATTAGTTAGTTAATAGATCCAAATTTAAATGGTGACAACGTTAGTTCGTCTTGTTTACGTTTGTAAATTGCTTTTTTTAATTAAAGATATTTTTTAATTTTTAATAATTATTCTATAATTATTTAAATAGCTCCAATCTGTCGAAATGGCGAGTTTCAATGCAGAGACGGCAGCTGCATTCCGGAGGTTAAGAAATGTGACCGAATTCGAGATTGCCGAGATAACTCGGATGAATCTGAATGCAACTACAACACAGTGCCACCGCAAACAGGCTGTCGAATTGATCAGTGGCATTGTCAGTCTGGCGAATGCATTCCATCCTCAGGATTATGTAATGATCGTACTGACTGCCGAGACGGTTCTGACGAACAATTTTGTCGTAAGTTTTGTTTTAAAACCATATTAGTAAAAATAATCATAAATGTTGCTTTATAAGTGTAACAGGAGCGCTTTTCTCGAATCATGTTTTTTTTTGTATGAAACTTTTTAGTATAGCAACTTCTTAGGTGTAATACGGATTAATGATAAATGTTGTTCCCATAATTATTGTTTTTGAGACGCACACAATAAACAGTTTTTATTTGTTATTTTTTTATATTTTTGTGACAAGAAAGCACTTTATAAGAATGCCCAGTCGGCAGTGTATTTTTCTCACAAAATGTCAGTGAAAAGAATGCGGTCTTGAGACATATGCACACCCAGAAAAAGAATTCTGCACACCGTGAGAAAGGCATATTTTAAATAGTATAATTGTACATAATTGCTACATAATACTTATACAATTGAATTTGTTTATTTTTATAAATTTCGCTCCTCTTTATTTTTTAAATTGCGTGGGAACTTATATTAAATTCGATGACTGTTGTCAAAGCTTTCAAAGCCTCATATGGCCAAATTATTTACTTCCATAAAATATAATACCTACGTTCGAGATATTATTCCAAATTATTCGAAAAAGAAATTGCAATAGATCGACTAAAAGTCATTGTTAAGTTTATTTAGTTACACAAACGCATGTATATGCAAATCGACTAGTGGCTTTTAGAACTGTTATAATGAAGGGTATTTATGTGTGTCAGAAATATATTATTTAAAGTATAATATTTTCGTTCATTAATTTAGAAATATTATTATT
>JAAAKO020042161.1:0-12004 GCA_010015015.2 Bolitophila cinerea
AACCACTAGTCGACAAACTAAATGAATTACTAGATGGCCTTAGAATTAAACATGAACATTATACAAAAGCAAAATTAATAACTGTTTGTATTTTTGGTGATAATTTAGGTTTAAATTCTATATAAGGATTTTGTAAAGAATTTCGTGCAAATTATTTCAGAATATTCTGTAAAACCCATCGTAAAATTACGGAGTCTCAAGAAGCTTATCGCAATGAACAATATTATGACGATGATATTAAAAATAAATGTTTAAGTGAGACTGGCATTATGGAGCATTCAATACTTAATAAAATTAATGGTTTAATGTTTTTTTCTGAAATGATTACCTTCGTAAACCATTTATCTATTTTAATTGGAGATTTCATTGATGATGAGAATATTGATAAGTGGCGTTTATACATTTCCTTTAGATATATTTTGTCAATAATTTTAAGCAAATCTTTTAGCAATAGTTCTTTAGTTTATTTAACTACTTTAATTAACGAGCATCACGAAATGTACATTAAAATATTTGATACTTTAAAATCAAAGCATCATCTTATGCTCCATTACCCAAATATAATGACAAAAATTGGACCATTACGAATATCTGGTCGATGCGTTTCGAGTCTAAACACCAATATTAAAAAAATGCATAATACACTTCTTGTTGAATAAATTTAATTCTCACATTTGCAATAAAAAAATAATAAAATTAAATATTAAAACAAATAATCAATGATCAATATTATTTTGGATGTGAAAGTCTGGAAACTATCGGTTTTATCGTCAGTTTTATGCATTTAGTGTCAATTATTAAAAATCTATGACACTTATTATTCCGCTACTTGAAATAACAAAACATAAATGTATAGTATTTAAGGTTAGTTTTAATAGATTTATTATTATTTAGTTATAACTAAGTTATATTTTAAATATAATAAAACAAATACAAACCTGTGATTTTTATTTTAGTTTATAAAATTATTTTTTAAATGTGCTAAATAAAACTTATCTAAATTATAAAATTTACATGATTTTGCTGAAACAGCTTAAACTAGGCTAAACAAAAAAAACATTAACTCAAACTTAGCTGAAACAACAATAACTTAGCTAATTCATTATATTACTTTAAATAAAAAGCTTAAACTATGCTGCAGCAGGAAAGTTTGAGTAAGCGCTAAATCTGAAATTTGACAGCAATTCAAAATGTATGTATGTTTTGTGATTAGATTTTTCTGTATGTATGAATATGTGATAGAGTTTTTTCAAGTTTGTATATTTACGGCAAAAAGTAGTATTATTATTCATATGACTAATAAACATTCCTGAAAAGCATTGCATATAACTTTTCTAGATTTTAAAGGACAATAAAAGCCTTTTTGATTGAGCTCTAATTTTATTATCTTTAGATTAAATAGTACCTGACATACTAAAATCAACACATGCTGACGGAATAAATACCTACCTGAAGTCATCTATACTATGGAGTACTATTCATACTTTGAAAAAGGTGCTTTGTGAAGAATTAATTAGAATGTAAATTATTGTGTCATTCTAACATCATAAATAAATTATAAATACTTTTGTTAAAACTCTATTTGACAATATCAGAAGTGGGATTGAACATGGAAGGTCAAGTGCGAAAATTTAATATTAAACAATTGAAAGTGCTTTTAAAGAACACAATTTGCACGTTTGGTAAAGGCAAATATAAAAAATACCAGAGATCCTGAACGTGAAAACAATTGTTTCCTTGACAACAATGCTGAAGAAATGGAGGATGAAAATTCAACGTCAATTGAATTTGAAAAAATAGTCGGAAAAAACGTCGAATCAACACCAGATGTTGGGTCGGACTTGCTGGAGTACTACTACAGGAAGAATCTGACAGTAAATTGCACTCTGTGTTTTACTACAGCCGACACTGTACATCTTCAGAAAGTAAATATGATTCTTACGATTTGGAAGTGCTGGCAATTGTGGAGTCGCTTGAACGGTTCCGTATGTATTTTCTTGGAAACCGTTTCAAGTGGTGACTGATTGTCAGGTGGAAAGAGTGAATCAATTGATCTCTATGTTTTTGCGAACAAAACATGAAGATGCTCGGAAATGTGACGAAGAGTTTTCAGTGCGTGATCAACAGTCAAATAAATAAAACTACTAAGTGCTGTCCAAATGAAATTATTTTTCGATATAAACTAAGAAATAATACGGATAACAAATTGGAGGCAGCACTTCATGATGATGAAAATGAAACTGATGATCGTCATACCAACATTGGAAAAGATCGCGCGTGTGTCTGATGCGTAAAAAGCTAAATAGAAAAATAAACAACATCGACAACCAAAGTTGTTTGCAGAATACGATTTAGTATTAGTCGAGAACGTGGAAACGGACCATATGTAGTAAAAAAGGTCCTCGATTGTGATCAATATTTTGTAAGCGATTGAACCGATATTCAACGAAACCAAAGATCATTCCAATCTGTTTTTGCAAGTGATAAAAATAAATCGTGGTGCTCTCTAGGACCAGAGAATCAAGACGAGGAAGAAGAGACCAATGAAGTTCGCATGGATGAAGAACTAAATACCGATAGCCGGGACGGCTCTAGTCAGAAAAGGCCGAACTGTGAGGTATCATCATAGTAGCCGATGATTTTAAAATATAAAAAATACGAGGTTTCATCAGAGGTGCTCTGTGAAGAATTAATCTGAATGTAAATTATTGTGTCATTGTAACATCATAATAAATTATAAATAATTTTATTAAAACGCTATTTGACAGACGTTTCAGAAGAAGACCAGAGCCAGAAGAAGCCACGAACTTTTGAAAACACACGGAGGCGATCAAATAGAGCATGTAGCAGAAAAATCAGTAAAGGAGAAGCGCAACTTGTCAGAAGTTACAATGCTGATCACGATAAAGACATTCAAAACGCGAAATAAGCATTGGCTCTATTCATTGATTTGAATTTGTCTGTTAAAAAAATTTACTTCTTAAAAAATATGTGAAGAACATAAGCAAAGATTTGGCTAACAAACTATTTCCTAATTATAAGAAATTGAAAGCAAAAAAAGGAGAGATGTTACCCTAAGAACATTCTTATTTCAGAAAATAGAAGCTAGTGTTAGGTTGCAGTCACTATTGGATCATACAGCAAAGAAGCTAATATCAAAGATTCCAAGAGAAAAGCTGGAGAAAAATGCTGGAAAAGACAAACTTTTAAAAAGTAAATGGGAATGGATGGTGCATCGGGGGAAATTCAATATAATTTGACTGACAACGGATCAGATACCAGCATGTTTATTATCTCAATGTTTCCGTTGACTTTATCCGTTCCAACAACGACTCTGTGGGTAATTCCAAGACCATCATCAACACGTTATTCCAGACCAATTAATTTGGAGTTCATGGTGGACACTTACGAAGATACAAACAATAAAATAAGCAAAATAAATAAGCAAATAGAAAAATTGGAATCGTCCTTGGTTTCTGTTAATGATTTGACTTTGAACATTACTCTTAAGAAGACTATGATATAACATTTGTAATGTTACTCCAAAGGTAATGAATAATATGGACCTAATTGATTATTTGCATTGAAGACAACTATCAATTTGGATTATCAACTTTACATTTTTGAATAAGGATTACAAAAGTATCAGAGAGTTTAATACAAGAAATTTATCTCGAACTAAAAATTGTACAGACATAACAGCTTTGAGGATACTTCGATCAAAAAAAGAATATAAACTTTCACCAGAAGCTCTGGATCTCAAATTAGCTGACACAAATGATCTGAATATGAGTAATCAATGTCCAGTAAATAATTAATGTGTTGGTTTTTAAATTATATTTTTAAAATAAATTATTTTTTTATTAAATATTTTTTTAGTTTACATTTTGTAAGGAACTATCACAAAAAAAAATTATGACTTGATACTAAATCAAAATTGAAGGCTGTGCGCGAGGAGATATATTAAAACACCTATTTTTATCAATTGATAAGAAGATTATCAACAAATTATTGTCATCTAAAATGTGATTTACTATAGTAATTTCACGGCCGTAAGAAAAGTCACTCGATTCAAATCGATTTTACTTACAGACTTCCGCTACAGGCCAATTTGATTTTTATTTTTTTTTATTTTATTCCATACTAATATTTAAATATAGTATTACGGTCAATCCACGTGAGTTCGGCCTGCCATCCGGACTTTGATTCTCATATTTCGCTAAAATTTTGACAGTTTGACGGGCTGGTGAATTGAAGGCAATAGTTTGAAGCGTTTGCCAATATATTTTTAACGAAGTTATGGTCATTTGGATTTTAGCCATTTTTGCGAAAAAATGTCAGAGATGAGAAAAATGCCCCTTACTTTATCAAAACTCAACCGATTTTTTTTTTTGGTAAAACTGGCAAGTTAATTTATCGTACTTAAATTTACAAAAAAAAATGGAAACCGTTATTTTTTGCGAAAAAGGCACTTTTTAGAGGTGTGGTGACTTGTGCATTATCGTCACCGTGTATTTTGTTGTTGTTTTTTTGTTTTACATTATTGAGACATAACCTCAAATTATTGAGACTTATTGTCAAGAAAAATCATGAAAATAATGCACAGACCGACTGTGACTTATTCTCAAGAGATTACTGCCAGGAAAAATCGTGAGTGTAATGCACAGACTGACTGTGAATTATTCTCAAGAGACCAAATGTCACGAAAAATCCTGAAAATAAGTCACAGTCCGCATGTGCACTACTCCCACGATTTTTTTAATGGCGTTAAGTCTTTTGAGAATATGTCACAGACGGGCCTGTGCATTATCGTCAGGATTTTTTTCCTTAACAAGACGGTGTTTAAAATAAATGTTTTCTGTTTTTTTTTTTAAATAAAAAGGTCCCTGAGATTTTTTTTTAAATAAAAAGGTCCCTGAGATTTTTTTTTATTAAGGAATGAATTGCTTATTTTTTACTTGTTTTTTTACTGATAATGTACAGGCTGACTGTCACTTATTCTCAAGAGAAAAAACGCCACTAAAAATCGTAAGAGTAATTCACAGGCGGACTATGTTTCGTGGCGTTATGTCTTTTGACAATAATTTATAGCTTCTTTTTTGAATTGGGAAAATTTTCTGTAGTTTGACGAGATTTTTCACCTAGAAGACTATAATCATTAGGGGTGGTCGTTTGTTTTTGCAGAATAAAAAAAATGTATAGTGTTTTTTTTTTTTTTTCTTCCACGGTTTGGCCCCACCCCCTTCAATACCCACGAAACCAACATTTTGGCATTTGTTGCATATTATGAGGTATAATATATTTTTTTATTTCTTTATTATTTTGGACGTAAAATCTGTAATAAACCTAAAAACAAAAAAAATCGAAAATAACGGGAAAAAATACAAATTTAAATATAAAAAGAAATAAAAGGATACTGCCAAAAATATAAAGACAGATTTCGTGCCCATCCAAAAGAAATTGCAGTGAATTTGCTAGAAACATAAAATGACATTAGAAGACTAAAAAGATGTAAGCCAATGGACTTAAGTGCTAAATTTTAGAATTTAAATACAAATAAATATTAAAATATTCTAAATTAAAAGTTGGAAACTAATGAGTTTACAGCTTACATAAACAAATATTAATCAAACAATTTACTTATTGTCAATTACACGACAGATTGATAATAAATATTAAAGTTATAAAAAAATTATATATATAAAAACGCAAAAATACATACATACATATTTAATTTTATGGTTAAACAAAGGCCAAAGCGATGGTTTCTGCGGTTATTTGAAGAGGCGACCAAACCACATGAGGTAATAAAAATCAGTATTTTTTTTACTTTTCAATTTGCAACTAAATTGGATACAGGACATTGAAAATAAAATCACGACCTCCCAATGACCACTCCTAATCATCATTTATAGAAACTCTCATTTTTCGCAGAAAAGTCATTCAATGACCTTAAAAAAAATGGATTGGCACTCGAATTGCTCTCAAGTTATAGCCATTTATGTAAGATGTTATGAGGTTATCTAAAACTTACCGTTTTCGCAAAAAAAAAGGTTTCCAATTTTATTTTAAATTTATGTACGATACCAAAAAAAAAATCGGTTGAAATTTGACAAAATTATAGGCATTTTATTTTTTGCAAAAATTGCTAAAATTTAAATGACCATCAATATTTAAAAAAAAAATTGCAAACGCTTCAAATTAGGTTCTTAAATTACCGATCCCATCAATCTGTCAAAATGTCAGCGAATTCTGAGAACCAAAGTATGGATTTCCATTTTTTGTGGCCGATTTAAATTGGAATAACGTTTAATTTATTTATTTATAATTTATGCATACCTTTGCCTGTGCGAGGAGATTTTGAGGTGAGTTTTGGTGAGAGGCAGCTATCGTCTTTCTGCTGATAGAGCCTCTGGTCGGAGATGATGGACTGAAAATAAAATAAAATGTACTATAAGTGATTGATTAAATTCTTAGAAATTAGATAAATTCAATGTATTACATTGCATATAATTCGAATTTAAAAATAAAATAACACTCTCGCTCGAGATACACCAAAACGAGCACCAAATATCGTCGAGCTTATCTAATCAAAACCAATTACTATCAGCATCGTATATTCAGTCAAACGTACGTTCACACACATTTATATCAGTACTACAAAATAATTGGACTAATTACTTTCAATCAATTCAAGTCGAGTACACGCGCACACGCACATTCGGCCAATCGAATAGTGTTCTCTCTGGGACGATGAGAAATTTGGAATATTTGTTGGGGCTGTGCTTGTTGTTGGGGTTATTCGTTTGCAATGCATATGGTAATTAAGTATATAATAAAATAATAATTATGTTTAATGTGAAAATATGTGAATAGCTTTGCGTTGCTATACGTGCTCGTACGTGGCGACTAGCAGTGCTGGCAAGGCGTGCATTGACGACCCGGAAAAGGTGGATGGCCAGAAGTTCACAAACTGCAATAAAAAGTACTGCACCATTCAGCGTCAAGAACTTGTTGTGAGTGAGTATAGAAAGTGTTTATATTATATAGATATATAAAGACTGTTTATAGTGTATATAAATGTGTGAGTGAATGGTGTAGAAATTCAATGGTATAACAGTTTTGATAGGAAAAGTTTGCTGTTCGTGTAAGTCAGTACTGAGTACATGTTTTATGGTGTTCACCTGCGCATTTTATTGCACATTTTGCAAGGAAATGTGAGTGGCTCGATTTGAGATTTAATTAAAGATAGAAGTTTAGCAGAGAATAGAATGAAATTTATAGTTTTGTACATAAAAACAACAATTATTTCACATTTTAAATATACTTATACATTCATTATTATTTTAATACATTTATTTTGATAGTCATTTACGAGACGAAATTACTTCCATCGCTTGTCAGATAGATTTCTCCACTTTGAATTTATATTACAATGGCACAAATATACAAATAACAATAAAAATAATTCACTACACAAACGATAAGTGATTTTTTAAAAGTTTTATTTATATTTAAGCAGTTTTTGTTATAATTTAAGGTTCACTTTTTATTTTATGCGCAAATTCATTTTATTTGAGGTGCAATTTTTTTAAGGGCACATATTTCTTTTGGAGAGAGATTTATTGTATGTCTTTTTAGAATGCTTTAGAAGTAGCACTTTTAGTCTTTCTTTCAGTTAAATACAAAAAAAACTTTAAATTTGTTATCATATTCAATAAAAAAAATCTATGTAATAAATATCAAATAATTAAAATAAAAATTTAATTTTTATTTTTACATCAAAGGCTGTTCAGCAGCATCAACGTGACTGACGATATATCCGAATAAACTCAATACAAAACAGTTAGTTTGGTTCATTTTGATTTCTTTAAGGTTATTTACCCTGAATCTTTTTCCTCTTCCGCTGCTAATTTTATTTATTATTTTCCAATTTATATTTATATTCACCAAGTGGTTTATACGGAATTTCGTTGCGGTCGTTCGAGCACAATAAATCATTTCTACTAGCGATGTGTGATTTATAGATTAATCAATAATAATAATCGATAATTTAGTTTTGATTAATCGATTAAATGTTTCGATTATTTCGACTACATAAATGTTTCGCTTATTATGATTAACAAATGTTTCGATCATTGCGATGATTATTTGAATGTTTTGATATTTTCAATTAATCGAATGTTTCAAATATTTCGATCGAATGGTTCCAATGTCTCGATTATTTCTATTAATCGAATGTTTCAATTATTTCAATCAATCGAATGTTTCGCTTGTTTTGATTAATCGAATATATCAATTATTTCAATTAATCGTATGTTTCGATTATTTCGATTATTTCCTTCAATGTTTCGAATGTTTAGATTACATTATTTTGACTAATAGAATTTTTCTATAATTTCGAAAAAACGAGTGTATCGATTATTTCGATAAATCGAAAATTTTTAATATTTCTATTAATTGAATTTTTCGATTAATCGACGGACTTGATGAATTCGAATTATCAAATGTTTCAATTATTTCGATCGAATTGTTTGAATGTTTCGATAATTTCGATTAATGGAATGTTTCAATTATTTCAATCAATCAAATGTTTCAATCATTTCGATTAATCGAAAGTTTTGATTAATTGGATTAATCGAATAATTCGGTTATTTCGGCTATCGAATGTTTCAATTATTTCGATCAATCCAATGTTTAGATTATTTCGATTATTTGAATGGTTTTAAAATTTCGACTAATACAATTTTTCGATTATTTCGATTATTTCGATTAATCGATTATTCCGATTAATCGTTTACGTTTCAATTTCGGTATGGTCTGGCTACTGGTAGGGTGACCGGCTGATTCGTCCCGCACAATTCATCCCGTACTACAATTAATCCCGCACAATTCGTCCCGCTCAATTCGTCCCGAGCACAATTCATCCCATCCCATTTTAGAGGATTTGGTAGTGGTTTGTTTTTGTGATCGCTCTATTTACGTAGTTTGTTGGTATTGTTTTATTATGTAGGGCTATGAATTATAAGTCGCATAATTTAAAATCTCCTCAATTTAAGTTTTTAAAAAACTCTCTAATATTTTGAAAAAAAAAAAAGATTTCGAAAAACAATATTTATGGTCGAAACAATATTTAGAAAAACAAAATTATGCCCCAATTTTTTTTTATAATCATATTTTAAAACAAAAACAAGATTTAAAAAAGGCAAATAACCCCAACCCTGCGATTATTTGCCAGTTTTTAAAAATAATAGTGTTATTCAAAATCTTGTTTTTCAAAATCTTACCAATCAAAAATAAATATATAAAATACTTAAATAGCTAAAAAAAAGTAATAACAATATTTTGACATCATGATTTCAAAAAACAAGATTTTGACAAATCTGATATCGAAAAATAAGATATTGATAAACAGATTTTGAAAAACAAGATTTTGAATAACAATATTTTGAAAAACTGGCAAATAATCGCAGGGTTGGTATTATTTGCCTTTTTAAATATTGATTTTGAAACAATATATTCAAAAACAAAAATCTCGTATTTTAAAAATAAAATAAAATAAAAATAAAAAACAAAATCTAATTTAGAAAATCTTGTTTTCAATTTGAATTTTCAAAATCTTGTTTTTTTTCAAAATTTTGATTTTAAAATTTTTTGTTATTTAAAATCTTGTTTTCCAAAATCTTTTTTATCTAAATCTTGTGTTTTTAAACCCTTTTTTGTGAAAATAAATTTATAAAATATAAAACAATATTTTGATAAACATAATTTCAAAAAAAAAGATTTTGAATAACCAGATTTCGAAAAATTAATATTGAAAAAAAATATTTAGAAAAACCATATTTAGGGTCGATACAGTATTTTGAAAAATAAAAATCTTTTGTTACAAAAATAAGTTTATAAAATGAAACTGAAATCGCTAAAAAAAATGTCCATAATAAAAAAAAAATTATTTTGAAAAAAAAAAACAGATTTTGTAAAACAAGATATTGGAAAACAAGATTTTGAAAAAATAAATAGGGTCGAAACATGATTTTGAAATAACAAGAAAAACAAACCCAATCCCGTCACAATAATAAATGTATCAAAAAAAATGTGTTATTTCACTATTTATATTTTGTACAATATATATTTTTTATAAAAACATTGTTTTAGCTGAAAAAAAAATATGTATAGTAACTAAAATGCATTCATGGTAACAAAATAATTTCTTGGTAACAATAATCTATTCGTGGTAACAAAAAATGTTTTTAGTAATAAAAAAAATATTTTGGCAAAATATTTTGTTTAAAAGGAACGATTTATTTAAACCTTTATGAAAATATTGCATTTCTGTGGTATTAGTTTAAGAAAGGAATGCATTTTTTGATGCACAGAATTCAATTGAAAGAAGAAGTTCAAAGGAAGTTATTAGACCATTGCAGCACGAACGACAGAAGCACTCACACACACACCCGCACATCTGCACATCAGACACACACACAGTATAATTGCATGTCACGCACACTTATATCCATCAATCCAAGCATGAATATTAAATTGAACCACCTCGTTACATTGTAAAAAGTACATATAAATACATCGTAAATTTTACCATATCACAATTGCGATATATTTCTTTAGATATATGCAATCACACATGTGAACACACCGTCGCATCGTCGGCGTCGGCGTCTCGGCGCGTCGCGTCCTACGTTGAAAGAAATCAATCAATAGAAAATGCGCACATAATGCTCAGCATCCCTTGACTAACGGCCCAACGTGCGGCGCGGCGGCTTACAGTCACAATTTTTGTATAGCCCAAAAGAAAAAAAACATCTTTGTATACGGGTTTTGCCCTTCGCGTTTTCGTGTACAATATAATAAATACACAATTCACGGTTCCGTTGAGTACATTTACCGGTATGTAGATTTGATTTGTGTGTACAGCATCAAAAGAGTGTTGTTGTTGTATAGACGCGCGGGCACGTTCGATGCCAGCAAAAGCTAGGGTGCTGCTAAATAGGGAGTGTTACTCGCGCCTATACCCCTATAAATCGAAAAACACTTCAACTCTCGTGGGCTGCATAAAGTTCTTCTTCATACATAGCAATATATATATATATATGTGTGAGTTTTACATTTATAGATAAATATATGTGTGAATGTATGTATATTTTATGTAAGAGTAATTTTCATGTATCCGCATCCCTTCGATTACATTTCATATTTCAGATTCATTCAATTATTTATCATGAGCTTTATGTTTGCAAGAACAAAGAGGAACCTTTATTATTATGCTATAACAAATATAATCTATGTAAACACAGTGAATTATGAGCACACTCACACACACACTTAAGTAATCGATATCATTTTCTCGAACAGGATCCACCCGGATTTATAAACTCATTCCTGCGTGGCTGTGAAGACAAACAAACGGTATGTACCCGTAAATTATAAACTTTTAATCATATAACATTAAACTATTACATAAATGTTTATGTCGTCCTTTATTGAAAATACCTAATTCGTATATTCAGACTATGCAAGTAAATTGGCATAGTCTGAGAGGACGAAATATTTCCTAGCTATCGTAAAACCGAATATATTTTAGAATCACCTCGCAGGCATTATCTGAGTATATGCTGCAAGTTTGACGATGCACTAGTTCAATGTCTGGTGTTAATAAATGTTTAGCATACTTTTGGAACTAATGCACACACGAGTAATTTGATTTTGTGTTTAAATATGTGTAAATAAATTAATTTTGGAGATTACCATGCTTTGTAAAGATGATCATGATAAAGATGATGATGTCAGATGATGCTGCTCGAGTTTCCATGAATCTACACCAATTATTTAATACCATGTTTCGATCATATTACTAAAAATGAGGCTAAATTGAAGTCATGAAAAAATCAAATTTTATTTTTTGTGTTATCCTTAATGAACTGGTTGAACAGAGTATAAAAATATATAAATCATGTGTATCCGACCGTTAGATCCGGAGATATACGAGTTA
>JAAAKO020042172.1:0-11999 GCA_010015015.2 Bolitophila cinerea
TATATATTGAAGAGATTACTGAGATTTCGAACTCAGTTCGATATAGAGTACGAAATCTGGAAAAAATATTGAACTCACAAAACCAGATATATTGGGATTATTAATTATAAAACTCGCATGACAAATGAAATAAATCCTGAATGAAATTATCTCAAATCTCGACTAAAACTCTTAAATCTTACAAAAAATGTTTATATCGGAATAGCGTTGCGAAATCTGGAATAAATGTCGTTTGGGTACGAAATCTCAAACTCAATATCTCAAAAAAAAATATCGAATGTTATAATCTCAACTTTATCTCGAAAATCTCAAACCGAACTTTCATATCATCTGGAAGATAAAATCTTATAAAAATAAAAAGAAATAAAACAAAATAACATAATAATGTGTTGTAGTTGGATTTTTCTATTCCGTTGCTATTCCCTAATAAAAAATATGTTATAACGTTTTGCTGTAATTAAAAATAAATAATAAAAATCTAATGATCTCCTTCTATACACTGGAAATATAATTCTAACAACAAAAATCAAGCGATTACAAAATAAAAACACTTCGTCCATCGAAAATGGACCCCCATTCATCCATTTGGCCTCCCCCTCGATCTGCCTATAAGTCCAATTTTATACAAAACACACTTAATTTCCAGCTTAAATTTTGCCGTATGCCAACTTCTGCAAAACATAAAAAAAATCCACGACTATTACGTCCGTCCGTTGAGCCCATGTCTCGTAGCCGCAGGGCACACGCCCTTAATTGTGTGCATGTCCTCGAAATCCTGTCGCATTTATTTAATCGACGTTCATAAATCAAACGCGTCTTTTGAACAAATTTTCATTTCCTTATATACTTACTGACGTTCTAGCACAGACACACATACACACACGCATTATCCATTTATAAATCCCGTTGACCAAGTATATGTAAATAAATAAGCAATTCATTATCAAGGGTTTCGAAAGGACTCCGAAAGGGTCACACCCAGTTCATTTAGCTCGCGTGTATACAATCATATATATATATAATGTGTTTGCATTTCGTGCATTTTCTATAGTACTATACTATTTTATGCTTATAGCTTTTAATATATTATATCCTTATTGCTGGGCGCGAGCCTTCGACAAATGTGCAGAGTGAGCGTGTGTTACGGGGGGAGAGGAGAGCGCACGTCCCTTCTGACCCGCAGCCGCTGACCCCTGTCCAGTTATTGTGCAAACTATGCGGGGTTCATTGAATGCGTATACCGTTACGTGCACAAATAGGCGATATAGGGTAGAAACGCGTGCGCAAAGGCGTTTTAAATTGATTTATGTGTGTGTATGTGTGAGAGCGAGCGTGCGCCATCTATGCAGGGATGGGTCTTGATGATTATGCGTCAAAGGTCGCCCAGGTCGACTCCAATATACGCGCAGACGCGTGTGTGTGCGAAAGTAGATCGAATATCGCTATAAACAGTGTTGCCGTTTTAGTACTATAGTACTAGAACTAGTACAAGTTAGGGCCCAAAGTACTTTTAGTACAACTATTTGCTCGTAGAACAAATTTCTAGTACTTTTCATGAATACCAAATTCTTTTGTATAACATGATCTTTTTTAACTTGTGTCATAATAATTTTTTAAAAATATAATTTTGATGAAAGAGAGAGTAAAAAATAATTTATATATCATGTTATAGCTGTAAAATATATGTGTGGAAATCAAAACCCAGGGCATGAGTGATGTAACTCTTTTTCGTCTGCTTGAACGTATCGTTGCTATGGTTACATTATGTTAGCACGTATAAATTACTTTCGAAAGGTAGATTAAAAATAACAAAAACGAGCTACTTGATTCAGGCCCTGATAAATTCCACAATTTTTCTTCCAAACCGTGCTAAAAATGATTCTGTACCTGATGATATGCTTCCCCTGCTGTTTTATCTGAAATGGTTTCAATTGATACCAAAATTAATTGTTTCGCATATTTACTTGATACTTGGAGCCAGATGTTTGATGTTTGGTTACAAGCACAGCAAAATTTCCGACATCTAACAATTCTAATATATAATAAAAACATTAGAAAAGAAACTGTTAAATTTGTATTTTAAAATAAATATGGCCTGCGGCGCAATGTTATCAAAAAAGTACTTTTTAGTACTATTTTGACCAAACTCCTAGTACTTTTAAAATATTACCTGTGGCAACGCTGATTTTATCCATCCATAAGAAAACGTGGTGTTAAATGGCAATCGCATTTGATTTTTATATGTATTCCATCATATTTCATTTTCTTTCCACTCTTCTGTTAGAGGAAAATGTTTAACAATTAAAATCCAGTTTTTTGGGCCATATGCTTTATACTTGTTTTTGGGTAAACTTAAGGACAACTTTTAGTGCCGTGGGGGTTGGTGATATATTGATAGGGTTACCAAACAGACATAGAATAGAGGACATCTTCAATTAAAAAAACGACATTGTGTTGTGGTGTTATTAAATATGTATGGGGAGAAAAAATCTTGATATAAGCATAAAAAAAGTATAAATATAATGTATTTTTAAATTCTCTATACAACAACAATGCTAAACATCAAGTTAAAGAGTTTGATTCGGCCATACAAAGCATCAAGGGATTCTTCAGGAAAAAACTGGAGCTTCGCCAAATAATTTTGCATTTCTTAAATATATGGACGAGGGGCTTGGGTCCAGGCCGCAAATTTCAAACTCACTTGTGCTTAATATTTGCGGCCTATAAACCACTGCCCTTTGCCTAACAACCGAAAACAATTTGGCACTTGCTACTGAAGAATTGGCTGCTGCAGATAATTCTGAAAATGCTCCACTTGCTTCGCCAACAGCAAAAAAATAGGCCCAAATGGAATTACAACAATTTATGAAGAAAAAAATTGAACATTTAAGAAAACTACAAAACGAATAGGCCGATTAGAAGATGATGAATTTGGAAAACGACGAGAAATTGCATATTATCTATAATGGAGATTATCAAAAAGTTGTTATCGTCGGTCTAATGAACTATACTTTGTATAATTATTTGAATATCTGACTGCGGAAAGCGGAACAACTTCATCATCATCCATATTGTTTTCAATTAATATAAACCATGTCATCATATAAAATACAAATATTATGCAAATTGCAGGCACTGCCAACAATATTTATATTATTTGCAAGATTAGATTGTCGGTAAAGTTTAAAAGACGTCTAAACCATTCTTCAATAAACCAAAGGCATTCTCAACACATATCCTAGTAGAAGAATGTATGTAATTAAAACTTCTTTGCGTTGGCGTGTCAGATTTCCGTAGTCCTTGCTCCTTGTATGGAGGGCTGTTTTCTTCACTATCACAAGTTGAAGCTAACCGGCAGGTTGAGACAAACTTGCCAAGTTGAACAACTAGTTGAAAATCGTTTTTCTTCACTAGAAGTTGAGCAGAACTAGTGGTTTTCAACCGGCTGCTAGCTATCAACTTTCTCTTTAAAATTGAATGGGAAATTGTGTTTTAAACTGCAAGTCGACAGCAATAGTGGCAATTTTCAACTTGCCGATTATATTTTTATTAAAAATAAAATGTTATTTGAAAAGAAAACGATGAACCTGATGAAGACCCCTCTTTACTAATCTGATCAAACGGAAAATTTATCACGGGCGATACGAGCGGCTGCCATATATCAGCGCCTCCAAACGAACGACATTTCGTTCCGAAAAGGGCAACAGTCATAAGAACCACAAATAAAAACAAAAAATGTATGTATGGAAAAAAATGTACCACTGACATATAAAGCAAAGAGTGATGAATCGAAAATTTGTCTAAACGCCAAGTTGAGAGCAAAAATCCTCTTCAACTTAGGTTTTTTCGGAAGTTGAGAAATCGGGAAGTTGATATCAACCGGCAGTTGTCAACTTCCCAAAATCGAGAGTTGACTACTCAACTTTGACTGAAGAAAATGAATTCGGGAAGTTGAAAATAAAATCCCCATCTTCGATAATAAATGTATAATTTTAGGGAACATTTCATTTATATTTTCCAGAGCTCTAGCATATAGGCCAGACCTTCTTAAAACTCGATCATCGTACCGATCCACAAATCCGTGAGCATTTTGTCTATACGTTCACAACAGCTTGAATGTCGAAGCTAATATAATGTTTTTTATTAAAAAAAAAAAAACTTTTTTTATTTTCGCTTGGAGCCTTGATTTTCATATGCGCCCCGTCTATTGCTCCAATAATTCCAATTAATTAATCACCAGCCGCACCCTTGGGCTATTTTACATTAATTAAAATTAATCAATTATACTCTTCTCACTACCAACCATGCAGTAGATTTGCAAACACCAAAAATGTTTGCAATCTGCCTACATGTTAGAGTGTTGCTTATTTACCATACAGATGTATTTCTGTTTCCGCTCCAATCCATGAAATTACCTTTTTTGAGAAAACGGCTCGTTTTTAAACGTCAAAAAGTTTTTTTGATTTACTAAGGGCCCATTTCTTCAGTTCTGATTAAATTTGGGATAATATTAATCACTGACTACGTGACTACTGTTTAGCCCGATTAGTTGTTCGGAGGTGGTTGATAATCACCAGATTAAAATTTCTCTATTTCTTCATTTTGATTGGAGACTTAATCAGAGTTAATAACAAATCAGTAATTAAGTACCTAATCATAGATTTTGTCTATTTATAATAGGATATTAATCTATATATATATATTTTTTATGCAACAGTATATCTAACTTTCAATTCGCATTTTCCTTGAGTTAGTCTTTACAATTGGTATTTTGAAATATTTTTTTTGTTTTTATTGCTATATAAGTAGAAATATAGTGATATTTTATTTGGCCATATGAATGAACAAGATGAATGCATA
The DNA here is from genome assembly GCA_010015015.2 of Bolitophila cinerea. NCBI lineage: Eukaryota > Metazoa > Arthropoda > Insecta > Diptera > Mycetophilidae > Bolitophila > Bolitophila cinerea. The sequence continues at coordinate 4,861 of JAAAKO020042172.1, forward strand.
TTTTTTATAAATAAATGCAATATGAAACCCAAAAACTGTTTAACTGTTTATGAGGTGGACATTTAAGACAGCATAAGAGTGCGAATTTAGTGGCTTAGCCAATTGACATTTAGTAAATGGTTCAAAAACATCTTATTTTAGTGCTGCATTTCCACCTAGTATCTGATTGGCCAATTAGGCCAATAATTTTAAAGGCCACTTAGCCACATGATGTAAATATGGCGTCTTTAAAAAACCAATAGCTCTTGGTATAATGTTTCAAAATAATGGACTAATTAGACAGAAAAAGCTGCGAAAAGCTTTGGAAGAGTGAAAAGGTATTTTTTTATGTTTATTTCTCAAGAACTTGCCAATTTTAGGTTCATCGCATATATAATTTGGGCATGATGTTATTTTATTTTTTTTTAATAAATTTTCTTCTTGCATGTATTGTAATAGAAGTATATAATGAACACTCTAAAATTTTATATAATAAAAATATTTTATTTTGACAAAGGACATTTGGCCGAATGATTCGTTCGGCCGAATGTCGTTTGACCGATTGGCCATTCAGTTAAATGGGTCATTTAGTTATTTGGCCATGATTATTTGTCTCCATCCAATTGTCATTTTGCCCAAAATGCCATTTACAAATTTGATTCTGTCAAAATGTTTTATTTTATGAAACTGAAGAAAGGGCAAAACTTACAAAACCATTTAAAATTCAAATTATATGCCATTTATAGCTTTAAAAAATCGGTTGTGATTTTGAATAATTTTAACAATGTATTTAATTATTTAAAATAAACTTTGGAAACATTATTTGTTCATCTACCGTCTAATATATATATATATATATATATATATTACGCAAAATCGTATGATTCAGCGAAATTGCTCATTCAGACAATGGACCCATTCGTTTAAATGACCTTTCGGCAAAAAAAAGCTAATTTAGCCAAGCGTTTCATTTGGCCAATAGGCATATTCGAACAATGGGCTTATTCGTCCAAACGTCTAATTCGGCCAGGTGACATTCGAAAAATGACCTTATGGCCATAATCGGCCAGGTGACACATACTCCCCCATTGTAACAAAAGCGTAACAATATTGTGATCCCCTCCATAAAATTACTTATTAAATCTCTAACACACATCCCCCAAAATCAGATAATTAAAAAAAAATTAGCTAATTCAAAAATGGCATATTTAAATAATTTAAAATTATAATATGCATGCAACGTAAAAATACATTTATTAATTATTTAATTTGCGATTTCATACGTATAGATTATTATTTTATTTTGTTACGTAATATTAAATAAACATCCCCCCTTATTCGTAACACATCTCGGCGGCTAGCCGGCTACGGTGGGCAGGCGGCAGGCTGACACCTATATTCGTGGGTATAAGTCTGTAGACATATACGAGTGGCAATTCACTCTCGTTTCGATTGTAATATTCTTAATTCTGTTTGTATTATAGAAATACGCAAATTATTACAAATAATCCAAATATTATTCGAATATTACAAATACTACAGAATATTTGTAATAATTTGCACATACTACCGATATTCTCGGTAAATTATCGATATTGAATAATATTACATAATATTACCCAATACTAAAAATATAACAGAATATTACAATAATAAAAAAATATAAATATATATTTCGTGATACGCAAAAAAGTCTGAATAAAATATGCAATTTAATAAAATCTATCTATATCTATGTTGCTTGTGTTAAATGAGTGACGCGATGTTATATTACAAATGAAATATTACAGAATATTACATAATATTACAAAATATTACAGAATATTCGTATATATTACATATATTACCAATATTCAAAAAAATTACAGATTTTACCAGAATTTGTAATATATTATTATATATTACGATATACATATATATATATATATATATATACTAATGAAAATAACAAACGTTTTCTTCACGACTCTTTACTGTCCAAAACGGGAAACTGCCCCAGTGCCTATAAATCTAACCCCTTATCCGCATTCACCAACAACACCTTTATGGTTCTGCTCTAGAATCTAAATCCGCAATCCTGAATTGTTGTTTTACTATTTCACAGAACATATATACATAACTATAGAAAGAGATACACTAATAAACAGTGACCACCACACGCAAACACCCGAGTTTGTCAACTCTCAATAAATTCCCGTTCAAATCATAAATCTGCGCCAAAACTAACTCATTTCCGGTTTGCTGAGTTTGCTGGTATTCTATGGACTTATATAGACTGATACAAACAAACCGCATCGCGTCCGCTCGCTCGCATTAACTCTACCCACGCTCCGTGCTGGGATTCAGTGGCGAGTTTCCACGTTTCCTACCACGTAGCCCATTCCGCACACATGAAAGCCAATATAATCATCTATTTCTTTTATTTATTACAGATTCAGCTCAGATACACTGCCGAGGAGCGCTGAGCACAAACACACGCAGTCTCTTTCTATACTAGCCAGAAGAAGTGTGGTGGAGAGGTGTCTTGTGCGATATACACACACGGAAGCCACTGCCACCGCCACAAGCGAAACAAGCGTGTTGGCAAGCGAACCGAGCGCACGAGCGATGTCCCTGGAGGATACGCTGAGAATAGACCCAATGCGAACGTGTGTGTGTTGGGTCAATAAGTAATTTTCAACGAACCTGTCAATTGGGATTTATGTGTTGCTTATCGAATCCAATAATAATAAAAACAGAAACTTTGCGGTCCGGTCGCCTGGTACAATACCCCGTTAATTGCAGTCCGTGTGTGTGCGTCCTGGAATAGAATAAAGTTTTTCCCTTTTTTATTTTGGGTGCGAGGCACGAAGTGTGCGACAGTGTGTTTATATACAAACGCGGAAACTATCCGCCCGCCCAAAAGCACTCCTCACCTAAATACAAGGACCATGAAAATGGGCTGGATTAGCCTGTCCCAGTGGCTGGTGCTGCTGCAGCTGCTGATAACCCAAGGTACGTGAATACTTAACATGTATAACATAATAATATATAGGCAAATTTTGGTTCACTTGGCTAATCAATAAATCCCGCTTTTAAAAGTAACGAGCTTTCACACGCTCAGTGCGCGAGCTTTGTATAAATATACTCCAACTCGAACACTCAATTTCCTACACCCGCCCACCCCCCGCACACACTTTTATTCTATATCGATTAAACGCTATTACGGATTTAGTTTAGTTAGACAAAAGCTCTTTGCCCCTATATGCGAGCGCCCTCTGTAAACTTTTGCACTTATAACTAATTTGGAAATCTGTGCTCGTTTAAATTCTAAAAAGTTTAACGAAAATAGCTTTAGGACTGAATTGATATCTTTCTTTTCCGTTTGGGTGTATGTGTGTGTGTGTGTGCGCGGACTCGTCGAGGTTTACACGCTTATATTATATCGAAAGTTTAACAAAGTTTTGCCATAAAAAGTAGCACACACACACACTCGCGCCGCATCGTATATATACATTTTATGAGTTGAGATATTTTTCTGGCGTTTTATCCCAAACACACCAGAGTGTAGACGAGCTCTCACACACACACACACACTCATCCTTAAACCCAACCCAGCTCGACCCGGCGATGCACTCCTCCTTCCCTGCGTATAAATCTCCTCTCTCTCTGTATATGCCGAGGCCGAGAGGCTGCGGGTCGACGGGTCGCCGCCGCGCCGAGCCGGAAAACTGTAAGTTTCTTAAAAGCACACTGAAATGAATTTTGCTATTTCGTTTTATGAGCCATAAAAAAGTTCGATATCTATTCGAGATATTGTTTTAAAATGAGGACAATGGGAAAAGGTTATAAAAGAATAAATAATTTGTAATGTTTTGTGTGTGTTTTCACCGTGACACTCTCTCTCGAGAGAGTATATATATAGTAGTTTTCAACTGCGGGTGCCCGAACCTCTTCCACCAGATCGACCACCCGAAAAACACCCTCCCCCCCCTTCCACACCCCGAAATAAAAGCATCACGCGTTTAGATTTATTGGGGTCGGCCAGAAGCGTGCTGGCGGGCTGCTGGTGGGACTGACGGCCGGCCGGTGGCGCCCTTTCGATGATTTGTGAAGCGACAAAACGTATAAAAATGCCAACCGAGATTTAATTAATTTCATTCTGCCCAGTCGTTACCCGTTATCTACATACGTATACGGTCGCACAAGGTATACGAAATATATATATATATATATATGCGGGGTGGGGACGAGTGTAAGAAAAGGGTTTTTTACCCTCTCGCTATTTCAAAATATATAACATAATTCATTTTACGTGCTATATATTATGTATATTAATATTTAATAACGCCCGCGTCTGGCGTTGCGCAAGGATCTCGTGCGCTCTTTGCCTTCTCGACCACCCCTTTTCCGGCTTTGAAGTTTCTATCGAGTCGATGCTTTTCATCCTTTTTCAACGTAGGTGTTTGTGTGTGTGTGTTGATGTATAGATACATACATTTTGGGGGAATACACACACAAACACACATACAAATCGAATGTGCGATGATTTTCGCATTTGAGCGCGCGTGATATGAATGATTCATTTAATTAGGCTGTTCAGAGGATACACATGTCTTAATTAATTTTAAAGCCAGAAGAGTTGGGGTGATTTATTTTTTTGGTTTTAAACTCACTTTAGTTTAGCATTTATTGCCAGCATCAGAACCTAGGACATGAGGATATGCTTTAAAAATGATTGACTTTATTTTATGTCTCGAGGCAAAAACACAATTATCAATACAACAGTATTGCAACACTTGCGTTTTACAGTATAATATATATATATAAGGTCTAAAACGCATATATCAGCAATATGTAGCAAAGATACTTTAATTTATACAGATTGATAAATCATTATGATTATTATCGTTATTAAATCAATAATTTTTGGATTTTATGAATATTGATTGATTGTTATACCTTGATTTATGAAATTTGTCTTGATTAATATTGATAATCCAAAATCAATCATATTTATGAATTTCGATGGATTTTTTATTATTTTTAAAAAATAATTATATTTTATCTAAAATTGATGTTAATCAATCATTTGTACCCAAATTGATGAAAATTAGGTTATATTAATTGTAGTTATTATCTGCAATAATTAAAATAAATTGTTAGATTCTCTAAAAGCTTGTGAAAAACAATAATTTGTATCTGATTTGTAAAAATAAATAATTTTATTCAGAGTGATGAGTCATTATTATAATAATATTAGTTATTATTATTAAGTCAATCGTTTTTATTAATTTATTTATTTTGGTTGATTTTTATTGTTTAAAAAGAAACATATATTTATTTAAATAAGATTGATGACTTGTATCCAAATTGATAAAAAAATGTTTGTTATTATCTGCATTAATTTAAGTAATTCGGTGGATTCTATGATCCGATTTATGAAAATTATTATTTTATTATCATTGTTATAATTATTAATGTTATTATTATTATTATTATTATTAATCAATCTCTTTTTTACCTTTATTTATGAAAATTGTTGTGTTTATCAAGATTGATGAAAATCTATCATTATTATCTAAATTGATGAAAATTTATCAGTATTATCTAGAATAATGAAAATATATAAAGAGTATCTCGATCTATGAAATCAATTATTTTTTATAAATTTATGAAAAAGGTCCTATATTACTGAAAACAAATTAATTGTATCCAGATTGATAAATCATTATTATTATCATTATTTGTATTGTCAATAAAAATAAATCATTTGTACTTTCAATTAATTATGTTTATCAAGCTTTGGAAATCAATAATTATTTTGTAGATTTATAAAAATCAATCATTTTTATTTAGATTTATAATAATTATTATAGTATTAGATTGATAAAATCAATAAATATTATTTAAATTGTTATAAATCTATCAATATTATTTAGATTTATGAAAATAAATTATTATAATAATTGATGGAAACTAATCATTATACATAACATACATATATATATATTTATAATAATAATTTATGTCAAAATTTATGATATTATCTAGATTAATGAAATTTTTTGTTTAGATTGATGAAAATCAATCACTTTTATTTAGATTTATTACAATAAATAGTTTGTGTATATATTGATTAAAATCAGTCATTTTTATTTAGATCCATGAAAATCAATTAAATCAAGATTGATAAAAATAAATGATGAATTGTGAATTCGATCAATTGTCCGCTTGATAAATTGTCCATTCGATAAATTGACGTCTTAATAAATTGTCCATTCAATGAAATAAATGGATAAATGTGGTCCTAACTAAAGATTTTTTTTTGTATCGGAAAGAGTGCACCTAGAACAACAAGACTTCTCTGACTTTACTAGAATCCAGTTCTAAAGTAGTTAGGAACTTCAATTTGCCATTCTTTATTATAACTCGATCTTACGAAATCCCGCAGAGCGGATAAATGTTAAAAATAAGTTTCAATTATATAGTTGAGTTGTCTTCAGTTCGAGACGATTTTCTCTGGAATTTGGAGACAAATGCATACTTGACATATATTATAGCCAAATGAGAAAAATGCACTTTTAAAAATATTATTTTTATCTTCACTTGGGATAATAAATATTTCGACAAATATGTTGGTGTTGGAAAGGAATTGAGGACTAGATCTGTGCTATGGTTTTATTGTCCGGCATCATTATGCTCAGGTGTCAGGTGCAAAAAAAAACTTAGTGTCGAAAAACAAGAACTTTGTTTTCTGAAAAGTCTGTGCTAAATAGAAAAGTAAGGCGAGACCATATTACAAATTAAATCACCAGAATGAGGAAGATCAGTATAATGTAAGAGGACACCAACTGTTTATGGATACAAAATTCTTAAAGAGAGCCATCTTACTCTTCCATAGAGCTGTTCACTCTTGCCCATCTAGACCATCCAGTTGAACTGGAGTAACTTCAGCAAACAAAATCAAACTAAAATTCGACCTAAAGAAAGTCTTCATTAAATCGATATTTGCTTGCTTCCGATGCTGTATTTGTATCTGATTAGATATCGGCGTCGTGGATGATTTTAAAGTATCTTAAAATGTTATTGATTTTTATATAATATATAAATAATATATATAAACTAATCATGTAATAAAAATCTATTCAAATTAATCTAACCATACAAAATACTCAATT
>JAAAKO020042183.1:0-27221 GCA_010015015.2 Bolitophila cinerea
ATATGCACATCTACACAGATTACGAGTATATATATATATATATATATATATATATATATAATTTGTAACCTGTTTGCAAATGCCCTGCTGCATTGCACATGTACTATATCTAATTAATAGTAGGTACTTAAACTTGTACAAAGTACATATTTACAAATTATTAACTTAAGCTTGTAATAAAGATATATGTATAAATATATGTAAAGGTTCATTGCACTTCGCATGAAGTGTTTGAGTGAATCGATCTCGGGGCCTGTGGCTGTAGCTAATTTTGCGACAATCTGACAATGTTATGTAAATGCAATTTAAATTTATGCGCCGGTTAGTTTGAAGATGAATTAGCATTGCAGCACCGTTCACATTGTATGAATATAGCTACATATGTAATTATAGAGACAACATGTAAATAGGGCCTTGACATTGGACTGATATGTATTCTATGTAGTACGGTGCGAATTTATTAGGGTGGATCAATAGGCTAAAATATTTTTACTACGCATTACATTATTATTATTAAGTGTTTAGCTTTGTTGTTTGTCTGGAAGCCAAAATACCATATACAAATAAAAAAAAATAGTTTATCCGACAATCTTGAATGAAAAACAAGAACATCCAAAACATATAAATAGCCATAAATGACAAGATTTTATTAGTTCACACATTTGATAACAAAAAAAAACATTTAAAAGCGGCAAATCTGTATCTATAATTTTGGTTTTAAAAGAGATAATAAATCTTATTGCTATACCAAAAATTTTATTAAAAATATTATAAATATACAAGAATTATAAAACTATCGAAATAATATTTCTTGAATTTTTTGATATTAAAAAGTTTGTGAGCTTTTTACACGTAAAGCATCACATTTAAATGCTATATGCTGCTCGCATTTGTTATATTACGAGTAATCCTATATCCAAAAATCTAAGCTTCCATATTGTGAAAAAATAATGAGTTGAGATTAGCTTTTACGTGTGTTGAATGTTCAATCTAATATATTAAGTTCAAACTAACCACAATTAAAAACGAATTTTGAAAATGCGCAGGCAAAATTTGACATATTCATATTTTTTTTTGTATTCTCAGCATATTTTTTATTAGAAACTTCGGTAATCACGAGCAGCATATGGACCTTTACATGTTAACACGGATAATCAACTTCATTAACTTTACTTGATATATGTGACCGACGATATATCTTTAACTTTAAAATTCACTTCCAATTATCCGATCCAGTTCAATGGGAGAAGGACTTGTTTATGTTAACATTTATTGTTATTATTGAGGTATTCTGTATTATTTTACAAATAAAATATTTGTATTCTGATTTAATCTTATATATCAAAACATAATTAAGAGATTTTTCACTCAACTTTAAAATAAATGATTTTTATCAAACAAAAATTAGTGATTTTTTAAAAAGAAACAAAATAGTATAATAATATAATAATAGAAACAAAGAAACAAAATAGTATAATAATATAATAATAGTATAATAATTAAAAGTTTCATGATTTTATCTGTTTTTTATATATTTTGTTAAAATAAGAATCAAACTAGGGTGCCCACAGAAACCCTTACATCGTTCCTCAGCCCATTCTCATTGGACTAGCCTCTAGTAGTGGATAGACTAACAAGATTGATAGCAGGTAAAAAAAATGTAATCGATCATATGCGATAAAGAATTATTTTCCAGCTCTAAGTGTATCATTCATCGCATCGAAGAATTAATCACATATTAAATACAATTTTCAGGTCATATTTAATAATATAAACTTTCAATTGACAAGACAACACAAACTTAGTTTTAAAAATGTTCTCATCGTTTCTCAATCCAGCAAACAATAGTTCATATCTTAAACCCAATTTTTAGGTCAAATTAAAGATAAACACTACAGTCAACTGGTCAAATAGAAATTTCTCCAAAAGAATCACACCGATTAAGCCCAATTCTAAATACAAAATAATTTTACAGCGCGCACTTGCCCCAAAAAAACACTCTCTAACCAATTATCCAATTAACAGCGCATACGTGAGAACTGTGTAAATATACACAAAAACAAAAATCACAAGCTAAACAAACAATTACTGCGGGCTCACACGCCCACAACACGCATTTCTTTAAAATTCTCACGCGAGCGTGTTAATTGCACGAGCTCATTCTTATTGAACTTCGTCGCCTAATTGGTCATAAAAAAGTCATCAAATTTCTTTCAAATAAGGAATTTCTATGAAATTCTAGATTCTAAACTATCGAAATAATACGTTTATATAGCTTAAAAGAAAACGCAACAAACGAAAGACATGTTGAAAGCGACGAACCCAAACAACATTATTTTGACTACAACACTATTATGCTAAGCTCGTTTGTACAATAAAATCACAACAATTTTGTCACGTAACCAATCGCCGCGTACGTAATACGTACGTTTCTAAAATGCAAGATTTGCTTTTATAGATTACACAGAACGGATGTCAGAGTAACGGTGTTGTTACACTTAAATTTTGAAGTGTTTAGAATATTTATAAATTCTCGTGGTAATTCTATTAAAAAACAACACTACTTACCACAAAAATTGATCGCATAATTAATCCGGTTTGCGATAACAATGCAGTCCTTGACACTGTATTTATCAAACTAAATCCTTGATCTTGTGTATGTGTATGTGCTGCTTATACTGTTGTTGTGGGTCAATATCGCGGAGCACCTTTCTGCACAATGTCGCGTTGAGTTTGTTTCTGGGCAGCGGCAACGCTATAATAATATCCGTATGTGAATTATTTTTGTATGTATTTGTGTGAGTGTTCGTACGAACGTGTGTCGCTTGGTCTCTTGTCAACAAAATGTATTGAACTGTACGTAATTTTGTAGAACGATCTGGTTTTAAAAAAAACTACACGCAAATGCTGCTTGGCGGTGGGGAGGAGACATTTAAGTAAGTGTGTGAGTGTATAAGCACGCGCGAGCGTTCGCGATTAACGGTACATTATTCGCTCGCCGCCCGGTTATCTTCGCATCAGCGACCGAAGCACACACTTCTATGTTATATCAACTATAAGAACGAGACTTAAGAGACATATTTTTGTTGTTTACACACGGCATTTTTGAGAATAGTATAGGTACCTGGCGCAAGCTACAATTATTATACAAGCCATATAACTTCTCTTATTTGGCTAGCCAGCCAGTTGTTGGCGCTGCTGTGTGATGGCTGTGCAGAGTGTGGGCTCGATAAATTGCTCTAGGTCGCGCGCAAGCCGGCTGCAGCGAACTATACGTAGCGAAATCGAAGCAAAACGCGTTTGCAGACACTCGTTTAAGATTATAGACAGAAATATATTGATTTGTGTATTTGTATCATATGCAATAAAATTAATATTCAATTTGCAGATTGCACACAGTGCTTGAACAAACGATTTAATTAGAATTGAGAACCATATTCTTAATATTAAATCTTAAAACAATAAATTTTATATCATTAGAATTGGTATATCATAACAAATCGAATAACAGCTATGAGAACAATAAAATCATAAATACAAATAATAACAAATTCGAATATTTTAACCAGCACCGCTTGGCTATTCAAACTATAATCAATAATCTAAAAATATATAACAATAATATGATTCTGAAAATAAATTCGGGCAATTCTCTCCACACAGAAATTGAAAGTAAGTAGTAAACAAACAAAAAATTATAATGATTTGATCCACTGTGTAACAGCAGGTTTTGCTCAACGATACAGTTACAATATAATATTGTGCACAACCCATTTAAGGTGGCAATCTTAATGCAGCTGTTGCGCTGTTCTAGTTTGCTTGTGCTTTAGCAAAAATATTAGGAGATATCAAATGGTTTAAATTTAGAGAGCATTCTACTTAAAGAATGTGTGGCATCATGTGATAGTAAAACGTAGATCAGACTAGAAATGTATATAATTTTGGTGTCTAGAAACACTGAATATCCTAATATCAAAAACGACTGGTTGATCTACGATATTTGAAGTAGGTAAATAATTTTCCAAGCTATCAATGATTTTTTTAATATATTATATTAAATAAAACGTTTTTCATTTTCATCAGGCAGATAATGCTCTACATGTGACAGTTTGACGAAATTTATAACATCAAGCCAATAATGCCAAAACCGAAGGAGTTACACCAAATTTCAATAGTACAACAATGAAAAAAAAAAAGATTTTAACAAATAGTTGAGTAATATGATCATTGATTAAATGAAAATTTAATTATTTTTTACAATTATTATATTATATATTTATATATATATATATATATATATACTTTTTTCTACATAAAATAATTGCTCTTGATAAGTTCGAGCTAAAGAACACTCTTCAAATTACATACATTATTCATTTAATAGCAGGCTTTGCGCGAGTGCGTCTTCCGCACACATCCACACACAAAGGAGAGCAAATCTTTGGCTGTGTGTCCTTGAATAAAAGTGCACGATCGCTTACGTGCTTTTGCTGTGTGAAAAACGCATTTATACTTTCGGTTTTTCTGTAAATCAATGCGTGTTGACGCAAGCGCGGGATGCTTGTCTGTGCTTGTGTTCTGTTGTTTCGTTGCGGCTGCCGCAGTGTCTTTTAGTTATTGCACTAGTTTTATTTAATGTCCATCAGCGTATGTATATAATAAATACCTTAATTCAAGACATGTGTAATTGGGCTGCGAGTGCAATTAGGGAGGATGTATATGATCGCAAACGCATACGAACAGGATGCGCATACTGGCAGGGTCACGTGTTCAATGCGCTCCATGGTGCAGGCGCGGCGCCACAGCTCAGTGGTTCTGACTTGCGTGCGTGCGGGCTAATTTATTGGTGGACATTGTTTCTACGGTAGTATATTTATAGAATACGGATTTTTTTATGGGCTATTCGGATTATGCGTTGTTGTATTCAGTTTATTTAGCACAATAAGTACAAATTCAGACCTGAGTGCGTTCGTCTTTTTATTTAATAAAAGTACATTCCTTATTTAATCAAAATACGTTTTTTCAATAAATAAAACTAATAAAATGCTTAACGAATCATCTACTTTAATTATTGTAACTAACATAACGTACTTTTTAAAATATGTTCAATAATTTTTTTTAAATTTAAAAAAACTGCAAGTAGGTTGCTTAAAATACTAAAAAAAGTAATCACAACCCATTTTGTATTCCAAAGACAAAAACTACAGCCACTTTATTTACTAAAATTGTGATCTGAAATTTTAAATTTTAATAAAAGTGCTGTATTAGATAATATATTTTAACTTTGTTAAATTTAAGTAGGAAAGAGATGGAAAAAGCAACAGGGATAGCTGCTATTCGGTTTGTACTTAGTTGCCTGATAGATTTGAATACTGTTTTATTATTCAATTATTTTAATTAATATATGCCGTGTTTTATTTGACAGTGTTACTTTTATACCTATGTAAAAAAAACCACTTCCGAAACTGGAATATTATAAGCCGAATTCATACTAAATTAATTCTGCATGCTGCTAATTTAGAATTTTGAAAAAAAAACTCAATTAATTATTTTTTTAATTTTTTTATTTATATTTGTTTTGGATGATATATAATCAACATATGTAAGAAAGATAACAAAAGTTTAAATATTACGCCCTTGATGTGTAAATAATTAAATTTTGTATATTAAACTGAACTAAATTCATATAATAAAAACCAAAACAGTTTAAATTAGTACTAATTTTTGTTCCTAGTAATCGGCTGTATTCACGCTCAAAATATTTTACGTTTTAGACCTTTTTAGCGTGCCGAATGTTAAACCTCAAAAGGAGTTCCTAAACATAGTCTAAGGCCAACCTGAATTGCATTGCATGTGTGCATTTCTGAATATATGCCTATTGTCCCGCCAAAAAAGGCATCAAAGCATACACACAAAAATTAATCGTTACATCGCAATAGCACCACAAACACCTTATTTCGCAACACCGACCGACGCCGACGCACGTAAACGCAGAAAAATGTTTTTGTTTTCGGTGACATTTCGTAATAACGTTTCTCAGCTATCCCTATGGCCCTGGCCAACCAGTCCCGCGTGTGTCATCTGCGCATTTCAAATGCGTGTCCACGTCCAATCGGACTTTTTCTATACGTGCATGTCATACGGTATAACAGTCTTCCACAAAGCGACAAACCATCATTTGATTAGATTAGACGACTAACTGCTGTAATCTTTTTCAAAACCCATGTTTTATTACCGTGCACAACACAAGGCATTACCAAATTTTCTGCGTGGCGCGTGATGTATAACAAACTGCGTACTCGCGAGAATGCTGTAATCATTTATACAGACGTAATTTTGTCAAGTGCGCACGCGCGAACGGCATAATAACGCAGGTACGCGGACGGCCCAAGCGAATTAGCATTCTGCGGTGTGTGTGCCGGCGTAATTGCTGTGCGGTCGAGAAAGTCGCATTGGAGCGTGCTCTTCGAAGGGAACATCTTCTGTTAGAGGGCTCAAAACGACCGATATTTTGTACAATATTTTTGTATTGAAGATAAGATTTGTTTTTTTTTTACATTTTTACAATTGCTCTTACGTACTATGTATAGTATTTACAAAAGGATGCTTAGTGTTTTCTGGAGTCGAAGACGTATCCGGTTTTCTGGTTCTGTGGCACCGGCAAATATTTTGTGACATCAATCTGACCAGAGGTATGTAATTTGGTGGTACTGGTAGATGCAGTTTCGATTGGAGGAAGGTAGTGTCGAGATGGTGATGCGTTTGTTTTATTTATCAATGGGATTGTCTCAGCACTACCATCAACTTCTTTTGCGTTCGCTAAACTTCCTCCGGTCACTACGAAACCAGTTACAGCGCCAGCCTCATACCTAAGGTCATGCTTACCTGCTGAGTTCACATATGCATAGCTTCCTTTAACGTTTCCCTGACTATCACTCAGTTCTGATCGACTTGAATCCACAGTTTTGTAGCCAAAATTGTAACTTCCATCTGATGGTCGAGCCACGGGAGAAAGTGTCTTTCTAGAAGGTTCTGCGCCAATCTTTGAATGTCCAGAAGTATCTGCCAGACGACGAGCAGCCTCTGACAAGGAAAGCACCTCAGCACCATCATTAATGCCATTCGGGATAGCTAAACTTCCTCCGGTTACCACGAAACCTGTTCCAGCGCCAGCCTCGTAGTTAAGATCGTGCTTACCAGCTGAATTTACGTACGCGTAGCTTCCCTTTACCGAGCCTCGACTATCACTCACTTCCGAACGACTTGACTGTCCAGTTTTATATCCAAAACTATAGCTTCCATCCGATGCTCCAGACACGAGAGAAGGGTTCTGTCTTGAGGGATCTACGACGGTCTTAGCTTGACCAGAAGTCTCTTCCAATCGATGGGCTGCCGTTGCTAAGGCATTCACCTCGGCACCGCCATCCACGCCATTCGGTATGGCCAAACTTCCTCCGGTCACAACGAAACCAGTTTCAGCACCTGCTTCGTACTTAAGATCGTGCTTACCGGCAGAGTTTACATAATCATAGCTACCCTTTACTGATCCCCGGCTGTCACTCTGCTCCGATCGACTAGATTCTACAGTTTTGTACCCAAAACTATAGCTACCATCCGCAGGTACGTTCTTACCACTTTCAGCTTTCGCCAAATTGACACCGGTCACACCTGTAGCACCACCGGCAGCGTAGCTTAAATCACTCTTTCTTCCATCGGATGCTTTGAATCCATAATGCCCTTTTAGATTGTCTTGCTTGTCTGAGGTCTCTTGACGAAACGAATCTGCTGTATTGTACTCAAAATGGTAGGAGCCATCGGGTTGGACGACACTGGGTAAGCTTGTAACTTTAACGTCTTGCAACGGTGGCTTGTAAGAACCATCATCTTGATTTTTCTCATAAGCGCTCCATTGGGTGGTAGCAATTAAAGAATTTCCATCAGATCGATCACCAGCAGTCCATTGCGATGATTTCGAATGGTTATCGGTTAAAGCTGGTTTGTAGGATCCATCGTCGGTTGAATGGTCAAGTTTATAGGAACCATCATCGGTAGCGTCTTCATTTTTCAACTGGGTTTGGTAGGATCCATCCGCAACAGAATTCCATTGGGCAGAAGCTACTTTGTAAGATCCATCTTCGTTAGATTGGTCCCCCCTGTACAAACCATCATCTTCGGTTTTTCCATTTTTCAATTCTGTCAATTTGTACGATCCATCATTGGCTGAATTCCATTGGTTCGGGGCTTTTAATGAGTTTCCATCGGATCGTTCACCAGTAGTCCATTGCACTGTTTTCTGCCCTTGCGATACTTTGTAGGATCCATCGTCGGTCGAATGGTCGGGTTTAAATAATCCATCATCCTCGGTTTCCAATAAAGGCGTTTTGGAAGATCCATCGCTAGCTGAGGTCGATTGGTTGGAAGCTGTAAACACATTTTCATTTGATCGTTCCCCAGTACTCCATTGAACTATTTTCTGACCTTCAGATTCTTTATAGGATCCATCATCACCATCAGTTGAATGGTCACCCCTGTAGGAACCATCATCATCAGCTTGTTCACTATTACCTTGCGCTGTTTTGTAGGATTCCTCTGCCATCGAACTGGATTGTTTGTTATTTTCTGTTTTGTAAGAGCCATCATCTGAATCGTCAGGCTTGTAGAATCCATCATCACTAGCATCTTGCGAGATTTGCTTAGAGCTCCATTCTTTATAGGATCTGTTATCAGATTCACCGTCCTTCCACTGACTCTTCTGCCGCTCGAGACTTGCTGCAGCCAAATTGCCACCGGTTACTACAAATCCAGTCTTCGCTCCGGCCACATAGCTAAGATCATGCTGACCAGCCGAGTTCTTGTAGCCGTATCGTCCGAAAACCGTTCCACTTGAGTCTGCCTTCTCTTGACGTGTGGCATCGTTCGTACGAAATGAGAACGCATAACTTCCATCTGCGTTTCGCTGGTCAGTTTGGTCTAAATCTGATGATTTAGTCTGATAGGAATTCACAGAGGACTGTTTGAAATCCATTTTTGGTGCCAAACTACCTCCTGTTACAATGAATCCTGGTTTTACACCGGCTGTATATATTATATTATGCTTTCCTGCTGCACTTCCGTAACCATTTTGCCATGAGACGGTGGCTTTTGGCGTTCCAGTCTCCTGGCGACTTAAATGATTGGTATTGAACGAGAATGCATAGCTTCCGTCCGCGTTTTGTGTGCGAATCATCGCTCCGTTAGTATTTCTGAGTTTACTAAATGCCTGTGTCTCTGATCCTGCTGTTTCTTTAGCTAAACTGCCACCGGTCACCACAAATCCAGTACGCGCTCCGGCAGTGTACTCCAGATCATGTGCACCCGCCTGATTTTCATACGCATAACGACCACGAACCGTGCCCTCTGCATCGCCGACTTCATCACGAGCCGAGTCTCTGGTGGCGTACGAGAACTTGTAGCTTCCGTCCGCTGCTGCCGGTTTGGAGATGAAGTGACTAGCGACGGTCTTATGGGCATCTTTTCCAGAGGTTGTCGTCCATGTGACCGTACGTGAATTGTCGGCTGAATCTGATGCGACCGGCACAAATCCTTGTACGCCAGCCGTGTACTTGACGTCCACTAAACGGCCATTGGTTGAGGGATATGCATAATGTCCATCCACTTGGTTGGCATCGTCTGCACTTTGCTTCAAAAAAGAGCCTGTACCGGTGTCGTAGCCAAATTTATAGCCTAAATCATAACAATTTGAAGATCTCATAATAAAAAAATCTAATGTCAAATTACCTCCGTTCTTCTGAAGCAGAAAGTATTCCGAGCGTCTGTCTGTCGGGATCTTCGGTAGGTTCTCCCATGCCAAGCTCATAGCTAGGATAGAACAGGATATGATCACCTGTTAAACATTAAATTATAATTAATTCAACTCTTGGCTAATACCTCAAACTAACTCACTCCTAATAAACGTACTGCTGTCATCTTCAAATTATTTGTTGCTGTGCTTGCTGTAGAAGGCACTTGTCTTCTCTGATCCATCCACTGTACTGGATACCGCTTTTATACGATCTCACAAGGCGCCATCGCCGCCGGCTGAACCGAAAAAAATCCTTCAACTTCGCGCGCAAATGATCTGTTTTTTCCAATGATTTGGCCTGCGACCGCCGCGCGACATGTCACTTATTATTCGAGCGCGCGAGCACGGTAAAAGCGATCCACGATCATTGCGCTTTTTAATACGTGCGATCACCACAGAATGTGTCGTTAATTGTCATGTCGTTCGTAAACATACTCGGTTTATCGAACCGGTAGTCATCTTCAACATTCACACGCTTATACAAACATATGGTAATATTTTTGTTATGCTGTAATTGAAAACAAACATCAACAACAACAATAATATAAAAACTTGATCGTTCGATTGTATGGATGCGCGATCATCACCAATCACTTGATATGATGGACATATTTTAAATATGTTGTAGTTGTCTTGACCAGAAACGGAATACTCACAGGTTATAATAATCAAATTCATAGCGTATATTTGCAAATTGGCCTTGATCACGATCAATTGGCCGCACGATTAAGAAGAGGTGGTATGTCCGTCAGAATATTATCTAGTCTAGACAACATTTATTTGCATATTTATAAGTATAATAGAAAATACCACATGATCGAAAATCATTGAAGAACAATTTTTTTCATGCGCATATGGTTAGAACGATCGCGATAATCTGAAGGTCGAATCGATAACGGTAATGGAGTAAAGGTAATCTAAATCTAGATCAGTGCATATACGCAGGTCAAAGAAGCATCAAAAGCGCATCGACGCGACCTTCAGCTTTTTCGATTTAAGTCGGTGCGATAGATTTGCAAACTGACATTCGCATATAAAATTTGATCATGATCAGTTGTATTTGTACATATAATTATTTTAATTAGATTACACTTTAAAAAAGGTAGGCTTCTCCGAGAATTTGCTAGAAAATATACATTTTATTAAATTTATACATATATCCATTTGTACAGTAGCTAGTAATCATATTATTATAAAATTGTGCTTATCGCATACTTCTAACCCCACACAAATACAAATATTCTATAAAGTCTTGAGGTTACGGTATACATGCGGAATATTTACATCTAGCGCTTCTAGTATTGCTTGCGGTTCTCGTCCTCCTTTAGAGCCTCGCCCGGTGATTGTGGTCGTCCACCGATTGGAAGCAGATCTATGTTCTGTACGTGCGCACGCACCGCTGAGCCTGGCGGTAGTCCCACGTACCAGTTTCCCACATTCTTGATTAGCGTCGAGTCGCGTCCGTTCTGTGTCCAGTCCGTATCGCGATCGCGTTGCAGAGCTGCCTGGTCGCTGGAAACAAACGGTGGATCAAGTTCATTGCTAGGCGGTGCGGAGTGAGATCTCGATCCAGCGTATTTAGTTCCGCCACGTCCTGATCCATGTGGATTGTTTGGCGATCGGGAAGTACTACCGGTTCTGCTGCTATTTGGTCGAGACGGACTTGAGTTACCGGACTTTCCAAAGTCATTATTGTTTGTCGGTTCGTCAAAACCACTGCTCAGAAGAGGATCTCGCTCACGATGCTCTAGCTCGTCATCGTCCGCGCGATTTGAGCCACGATTTCCACCGCCACCAGCGCTACTGCTACCGCTACTCTGGTATCCAGCACCACCTCCGACTCGCATACCGCTTCCCCCACGATTTGGA
This sequence comes from Bolitophila cinerea, assembly GCA_010015015.2. Taxonomy (NCBI): domain Eukaryota; kingdom Metazoa; phylum Arthropoda; class Insecta; order Diptera; family Mycetophilidae; genus Bolitophila; species Bolitophila cinerea. Next base: position 11,711 of record JAAAKO020042183.1, read on the forward strand.
CCACCACGTGGATATCCACCCGCACTACTCGATCCTGTTGGATTTCGTCCAGGCAGCACTGATCCCGATTCGGCCGTCTTAAAACCACTGCCCTCGTCATCGGTAATGTCGTTCGACTGTGGCGACAACACACCAAACTCCGGAATGGCCGGCCGTGGTGCTAGATGCGTTGCCGGACCAGTTGTACTCTGCACAATACGATATCCGATGCCAGCGCCAGCTATATACTGTACGGTACGCTGAGTGCCCTTGTCGTCCAGATACGAGTATGAGCCACGCGTGATTCCATCGGCACCAGTGCTCTCTGAGCGTCGCTGATCAGGACCGGATGCAATGAACTTGTATTGTCCGCCTGGACCACGTTCGTAGGATACACGACCACGTGCACCACGAGCGGTTTTGTACAGTGGTGCACTGTAACGCACCGAAGAAGGTGTATCCGGTACGGCGTTTGAGACCTGGTAGCCAGATCCAGCGCCAGCTCCGTAGCGAACCGAGTGTCGTTCACCAACGTCGTCCAGGTATGTGTACAGTCCTGTGAGGCGTGGAGGAAGAATTTTAGTAAATATTGTATAATTAAATTTTGAAAAAAAGCGTAAATTATGAAGCATACATTTTCTCGCAACGATTATTTCTCTCAACAACAACAAAATAGGTTCAAATATGGTATGATAATTATAATAAAAAAGAAAAGCAATTAGAAGTGAAATAAAACGTAAAATTTGTGACTATAGGACCTCAATTTATTATAATCTATTGTCTATATTCTGTACCTATTGTATCAAATGTGGTTTAATCTAAAAACAATATTCTGAATTATTTTATTTTATTTAATTTTGTTTTGTCTTTTGCAGGGCAACCAAAAGTATGCCATGCATGTTATTTGCAAAGTCCTATTATTATTTAAATTGCACATAAATGTATATTAAACTTTTTTGATATTTGGGCATATTTGGTAATTTTTGCTCTTTTTTGGTCATATTATTTTGCCTTTTTATGGGTATATTTGGCCATTTTTCGTCTTTTTTTGTTCATATAATTCATTCATAATTTTAAAATTCACTTATTATGTGTTACGCGCTGCAATTCTTTAGTAATTTTAATTATTTTAAATATTTAGGTTTGTGGCTAACAATTAAGTGTGCTCAAAAAAATCTACCAAAAGAAAATAGATATTGACCTTCAATAAAATAAATTTTGTTACCAAACAAATGCACCCAAATTAATACAAATATGTGCAAAAATAAATGAAAAATGTTTCCAAATATATGCGTACATACAAAAATGCACTTACATATTTTTTGTAACAAAACATTTTTTTGTTACAATAGTAATTTTTTGTAACATTTTTTTTTTGTATGGAAAATTTTAAATGGTATTTAACATGTATTTTTTGTCACAAAAAAACAAAAACATATTTTTAATTTTTTATCATAATTTTGAAGATTTTTTAATGTAAATTATAGTGTTTATAACAAATAGGACTTTTTTTGCAAATTTTTTAGAGCATTTTTTTAGAGTCATATTTTAAGCGTTTAAATCAGATTTTATAGGGCATATTTTTCTTTGCCCTGGTTATTTGTAAAAGATCTCAAATTAATTTTGCTATTAAATGATTAAATGATTGCAAACTTGTGATATTCGAAAAGGATTATAGGTTATCAACCGTGCACTGACACTGACAAATTCAGTATCAATTTCAATCTTGCTATTATATGAGTTCCTCTAGATCTTTTTATTATTCAAGGACCTTTTAGGATAATATTGTTTATTTTTTTCATCCAATAATTATAACTAATTTTAAAAAATGGTCGGGATCCACTGCCATTTCAAGGTGGAAGTTAAAAATGTATTAAAACATTTCATGAATGAGCCAGACGGTACCAATTTATAGTTATATATCTGGAGCACTCAACCCATCTGATTTTACTGCAGTTGAAACTCTTTGAAGGTAGTGATTTTTGATCTAATGATTGTTTTTGAACGATTCGATTTAACACCTGATACTGAATTGGTATCAATGCCCCATCGATATCTGCCGCAGAAGTAAAGTCTAGCCTTTAGCTGCTTTCCCCTTAAACTGTAATTTAGCATGTAATTTTATGAGTTTTCCTAAGATTGAAATATAAATAGTAATAATTCAAAATAGTACTAACAAAAATCCAAATTGTAACAAAAAAGGATAAAAAAATAAAAATTACAAACAAAAAAAAAGTTGTACCAAAATATAAAAATCAAAAAAAATGTTGCTTAACAATCCACTTTTTAATTAACAAATTCGTTTCAAAATAATACTAATTGTGTTTTTTAATTTTTTAAACTGGGCATGGATCATGTAACTCGTTTTCGTTTGCTCAAACGTATTGTTGCCATGGTTATACTATGTTGGCATGTATAAATTACTTTCGAAAATTGATTGAAAACGACAACGACTGTTTTTAAAAATTTTGATTTTATCTCATTTCACATTTTACCAATAATTCACCATAAACTCATTTTTTTTTTAAATCGCACACTAACCTCTTACAAATCCCGTGCTGTCGGCATCTTCGCGTCGCTGATGCTCGGTGCTGCGAAATCCAAACCCGTAGCTGGGATCGTCAAGGGGATCAGCCAGTGGATCCTCAATCGATCCAACCGGACCACGGGGCACCTGCGATAGGTCCATTTTACGATGAATGTTCGGTCCACGTGCGCGATACCTACACAATACATATATATATTTATATATATATATATCGTACACAAAAACCGCATATATAAATATAAAGAAAAACAATAGCAATAACAATAACAACGATCACGTAATCTGACATAAAATACTGTAATAGCTTTGGATCTAGTTCGATGATTCGCGCGATCACTATAACAATCTACATTAAGAATAACTAGTGCCAAGTTCACAAAGATGCGTGTGTTCAGAATAATCACAATGGTACACGCATCACGCGTCTTGGTTGGCTGAGAATTTGGGCAGCATTTCTTTGTATTTAATCCATATCTTTACCAAACGATCGCGGTTTGCAACATACGCAAATAAGATCGAGCAAGACAAAGAGGTAGCCACGCAGAAACGCAGCGCACTCAAGTCAAAGATCGAGCTATTCTTCCATGCGATCTTTTAGTGATGGTGCGATTTGTATGGTGCGATTTGTGTAACGATTCTGAATGGGCGATGCTTTTTTGTCGATGCATTGTTTCGCGAAATGTGCAATGAGTTTACAATATGCATGAATTGCATTTATTATAGAGCTTAGAGTGCGCGGCGTTTAGTACGATTAATCAAAACAAGCAACACGTAATAATTCTAAGGTGTATTATTTATTATACAAACTTATATATATATATATATATATGAATGTATATAAATATTTATATATGTGTATTTGTGTATGTATATTTACCCTCGTTGGCCGGCCGTGTAAGTGGTTTCTTCGTTGCGTCCCGTCACTGGACTTCGAGATCCGTAGCGACCACGGACGACTTTGTTGGTTGCACCAGACGCACTGTGATAATGACTGCCCTCATCGTTGTTTGTAAGACTGTTTTTTTAAGAGGATATTGGTCAGATCAAAATCCTTTATTCAGTTATTCGTTTCAAACTAAATCTGGACAAAGTAATTACATACCCAAACGAAAATGATCCATCTCGGTTGATGACACTGTAATCCGAGGCGTCAGCTTTTACCTCACCCACATTAACGACAGCTGCCACAATAACCAACAGCAGGAGCTCTCCGCATCGAATCCACTGTCTCCAACAATCCGTTTGCATTTTATTTGTAATCCTTTTCCAGCTACTAAAATCCTTGAAAAACCAGCACTCTATGCTCACTTGCACTTTTTAGGAAATCACTAAGTTTGTGACACTTCGAAATAATAGTTTTTTATTATTAAACTGCGCACACACTAACCGAGAAGCATAATGTTGTTCATTTACAAATCAAGTAACTGGCACTTTATTTATTACTCACTTAATACAACAGAATTTATGCAAATCCACTCAGGCCACTCGCTTGGACCAGCACAACAATAGAACTGAACGCCAATTTTCCCAGGCAGTAGTTTTATATGGTTCTCGTTGCGCGGGTGTCCCTCTCGATTTTTCACGCACGGTGAACGCGCGGTGGCCAATGCTTCAGACGCTCTACACATATATACATATAGCACATTTAGACACGTAATCATTGATGGTAGAGGGAAGCTCAATGTTCTTGAGACAACGACTTCCTCTGTATGCTCTTGCGCGGCAAAACTCCATACCGCAGACCACCGCGTCGCCACTGCGCGCCGGATCTGTATGGGTGTTTAAGCGGCTAATTGGTAAGGTTTGATGTCTTATGCGATGTCTTGCCAAAAATATAGTCAGAGGCAAATAACGCGCTTCATCTAATGCGTTTATAATTTCAACGCGGGAGTGCCCGCAACAAATACAGAAATAATTAATCCGCCAGCCTCTGCCCGATGCCCGCTGCGCCTCGCACGTGTGTTCCATTGTCTCAACTCTTCGACCAAACATCCGGTGTGAGTATACGAAACTCAAAATCGAACCAGTAATTAGCATTTATCCGAAATTTTATTACAAAATATGATAAATACGGGCATATTACAAGTATATGTACTAAAAATATATTGTATTTAAACGATAAACGATCGCGGCTGACGCTCTACACGTAGTACCAAAGAATATGCGGTGATCTTGGCATCTATGTTTGTTGTATGCTTTTTGGCGAATCGACACAATGAGTGAAGATGATGAGCGCGAGTTGCACAATCTTTGAAGATTGACGTATGCGGTATATACGTTATAGTGTTTCGGAAGCAAGCGACAAGCGAGAGATTGCTTTTTGGTGATTTGCGGTATATGTAGGACTGTCGGCGAATCAAAGTTAATAGCATATATTGCGTAAATGAATAAAGATTGGATTCGATTTTTAAGATTGGATTCAATGGCATAAAAGGCAAGTGTTATCATTTTTATTTTATTAAACAAGGCAACCTGGAGACACCGTCCATTTATTTAGGCACTTTAGTAAACCAATTATTGGGCTAGTGGGAATCAAAATTACTTCGATATTATATTGTTTTATTTTTATATTTTGTATTATTTTTTAATTATTGTATTATTTCATGTATTCTTTTTACAATACCATATGTATATTTAATACTTTATTATTGTACAACGAAATGAGGAAGGAACTCTTCTTTAACCCTGTCAACGCAATGCATAAAGCAAGAACCTTTTTAGGATAGATTCAATTCTATTATCCAATCCACTGATCCGTATTTTAAATTTAATCGAATATGCGCAAAATACACGCATTTTGTGCTCCTTTAGTCTAAAAAATCAGCATAGAATATATGCCTTGGATAACTTCGTGTCAAAGAAAATACCGAGATCACGCAATTCCTGAAATAGCTCAAGAAGAGCTCCAACAATGCAGTACTGTGGCAAAATCTTTTCTTCGCGGAAGAAGCTCATGTATATACATTTACTAATATTTAAGTAAAGGAACATCTTCTGGCACCATAATGAGAGCAAGTCTAAATCTCATTGCAAGTTTAAGGCGTCTAAAAATCCCTCAATTCTGAAGAATATCTTCAGACCATCAGCATACATAAGACATTAATTAAACAAATCAGAACGCTCACCACGAATATAGACGTATGGTTTGCAATCAGTCAGGTAAGACCAATTAAGTAAAGATGAGTGGATACCTAATTCACGCATCTTTCTCACTAAATAGTTATGATGCAAGATCCAGATTCAAAAATAGGTTTGTTTTTGTGAACATGAATACATTTTAGTTACAATAAATACAAATTTTTGTACGTGCATTTTTGTATGTTCATTGTGCACAGTGCGGGTGCGCGTCACATTTTCTAGCGACACAATTTCAATTTTTTCTCATACAAAAAATTAAATGTCAAAAAATGTTCAGAAATTCTGATTCTTCATTATTTCCTGTTTGTGTTTTTTCAGGAATTGTGTAAATTGAAGTGGCAAATAGAAATTGTGTCAAGGCAGAATTTCTCAGCAAAATCATTTTTGAACATCATATTTTGTACCAACGAATAGATTTTTTTGTTTTAAGCTGGATTTACATTATGATGCACGCAGTTGCAGAAAACGGGTTGCTAGAAGCAAAGCACCAGACATGCGGTAGAGAGAGCAAATAAAAATAGCGGTCCTAAACTTATCTATTCGACAAAAAAATGTCTGTTGTTCACTCGGCTCTCAGCTTCAGTATTGCACGATTCTCAAAAAAAGACATGCACGTCATCTGCACCGAGCGCGCTCGTCCAATATTGCAATACATACACAGAAAATACGTGTATACATACAACGCACACTTCAATAGTTGCTGAGTGTATTTAAAAAAACATGAAAATTAGAGAGGAGAGAGTAAATTTTTGTTTCGTTCGCACTTAATAGCTGTCAACATAATCCACACTGATATCGAGAAATTTAATGTAGTGATATCTATTGGAGTATTGGAATACATTTTAATAACTGATCCAATCGAATTCAGTATTAACAGTTTCTAAACTGACTATAATCGAGTTATAATTTTTAAAAAATCGTCGAAGTAGTTCCAAAACAATCCTAACTATATTCTAGTAATTTTCAAATTGTATTCTAGTATTGTGTGATTTTAGCAGCAACACTGCGCCGCACACTTCACATTGATCGCCTGACGTTTAATGTAAATGTGTCACTTTTTAGTTTACACGTTTACACCATCAACAAGTACAAGTTATCAACAGTGCGATAGTCCGATTTTGTTTAAAAGTGCAACACGTCTTCTTCTGGAACATCTGGCTGGCCTGGAAATATCAAGCACGCTGTGACGTTGCGTCGGTGGCCAAGAAACTAGACAGCAATAATCAGGAAAAGTAATCTGAACAAACGGAAGCATTTTCTCAATGGAGAACGGCTGCGACAATGCATGTTAAAAAACAATAATACACCGCCAATACATTGAAATCAGGTTTGTAAAATAAAAAAATAAAAAAAAAATAAAAAAAAAAATAAAAAAATTGAAGTTTTTTTTCTAAAATAATTTTAGAAAGTCATCATTTTAGATACATTTATATTTATTGAAAATAATTGGTTTCCAGTTATTGTATAGTAACTTAAATTTATCGAATCAAGTTAGAATATAGTTATTGTACTGCTCGATACAATTACTCTATCCCAGCGTTTCTAGCCAGCAAGTTTTGTATGTTACAGTACGTAAACGTCTAGAATCTAACAGGGGAAAACCGAGTTTCCATTATTTTTTACTGGTTGCCAGTCATATCAGAGAAAAATAGTAGTACGGGCTCGAACGACTACGTTCATACAAACAAACCGCTGAGAACAATTTTCTCTTTTTTATTTTTTTTATTCTCCTAGTGACCACTCTTAGATTAATCGATCAGCAAAATTCAGCATCCAAAAAAATATTAACTGTGGTAATAGCATAATTATAATAATTATAAGTTAATCTGTATCAATAATATTGTAAAGTATGAAGTCTACTGGCATCGCAAAGTTCTGGACAAATACTCATATCTAACCTAGTCTTTATTTTAAAAAAAATTAACAACATTTCTTAGGTAAATACACATATTTTTTGCTCGTGGCGGTGGATGAAAAATAAAAAGATATAAAAATATAAATTCAACAAATATAATTTCAAAATAAATGTATTAAACCAATCTTAAAAAAGAGTCATGACACTCCAACAAACACACTATACCGCGACCAATTTATGTCAATCACCCCTATGCTTACCTACTCACGTATAATGTTAAATCACAAAATAAAAAAAAAACGCGAAACACATTTAAACTTGTTACAAATAATCAACTTCACGGATACAACACAAGAAATAGCGACCGATTACATCTAACAGCTACTCTCAATCGTTCGATACGAATTTATAACGATATTCCAGATCATAAAAAATATATCATCCGTACAAATGTGAAAAATGTGAAAAATGTTGGCTACGATGTTTTGCCGGGAAGGTATCGAATGATATTCAATTCAAAAATTAATAAAATCTTTCTAAATAGTGAACAATCTTAAGATATTTCTTGCTTAAATTTTGCACAGTATTTAAAGCTCACCCACACACGTTCGCACCGTCCAAGTCAAGGTGAATCGAACGTTGCAAATTACGAGCGTTATCTTCATCGCGAGAGCAAGCACTCAAACGAAATTATTATATTATATTGTATTGCATATTAATGTTTACTGCTGCTGCTTTTGTATTGTTGTTGTTGTTATTTTTTTTATGAAAACAAAAACCATCTTATAAAAATGGAACTAAATTTAAATAAGCCTAAGGTCAGTCACTGAAAATACACATAATATTTTCCCTGTGCGCTTCTGCGCAAATTATATACACACATTTACAGAATATATATATACATATATATATATATATATACTTTTGAAAATACATATCTTTGTTAAAAGATGAAAAATACGTGAATGTAGACAATAAAATCGCTGATGAATGAATCTCGTAAGTATGTGTGCGCGTGTACGAGCGCAATGATCAATGGGCGGATTTGCGATGTTGTGCACTCAGGCGTGAAGTGTTTTATACAAACACGCAAATAACGTTAGTACACCTGTACATTCTGGTACCTGCGCACAAGCGGGTATTTCGCTGCTATGTAACACGCGTGCGCGCTTCTGATCTTTCGCGACGATACCGATCGGTGGAGACGCTATATATACGAACTTTGTCAAATATGCGTCTAATGCAAATGTATGATTTAAACATAATGATAAAGTTATTAAAGCAAAGCCAGAAAAACGCACAGTTCAACAAACCGGACCAATGGCACAACTGACGCAAAGACCAACGAGAAAAGGGTTCGTTAGTTGGTGAACTGCGGCGTGAAAACTGAAGCATATCAAATTTGTTTAAATGATTTCCTGCCTCTAAATATGCGGTGGTACTTTAATTAATGGTATTTAATAATTGTGTACATAAACAATGCTATAAATATAGATATCTGTATGGATTAAAAAACGTATATGTATAACTTGTAAATTATTATATTATATTCTTTTTTTGTATTTTATGTTTATTGTTAATAATATTATTAAACATTTTGACTTAAGCTACGATTTTACATATTTTGACTGTCTTTCTGTTCTTAAACCTATTTTAATGCTGACTCTGTTACCAGGTGTATAAATAATTATATATGCCCAACTTTTTTGTTGGATCAGAAGGTTTTTGTACAGAATGGCTATTTGGTACAAGAGCTATTTTCAAACGGCTAATTCATTCAAACCTGGCCAGAAAGTTATTTTACATATTATCCACAGCTTCGCCAAACAATATGAGTGACAAGACGATATGCAACCGCCAATAATCGAAATTGTATTTCAACAATCGCACCCACAATAATGTACGTTAAGTGGCATCTCGGTTTCCTGCCTATATCAAATATGATGAAGATTACATTTTAATTGTATATTTGTAACGTTATTTTTAATCCTACTTAAATACAATATGAACTCCGAAATATTATTATAATATATTTTATCGTTTTGCCTATTTTGCAGACATTGACAAATAGTTTTTATTCAGAGGGCAACGAAATGTTATGGGATCGCTGGGGCAAGCCTAGATTTTTTTTAACTATATCGAATAATAATAAAAATAATTTTGATTGGCCAAATAACGATTGTTCAAATTACGATTGGCTGAATAAACCGTAATACGATTGGCCAATACACTTTGTTTTTAATTTTCTTAGAAAGGGATGCTATAACGAACTCAATAGGACGTGATTTTACTTCTCGGTTTGCACGATGCAATGGGGGCGCTACATCTGTGATGTTAAGTGTGTGGGTTGATCACAATGTAATTTGTTCGTTTTATCTATTCAATTTTAATTTTAATAATAATAATTTTTAATGTAATTTACTATACAATTACAATTATTTTTAGGCTGTAAAGGAATTTCATTCAAATAAAAACAAATTAAAAAAAAGTAGCAAAAACATTGATAAGTAACAATATAACATCAATTCAACTATTTTTTTATTCATAGACTTAAAAAATGGGTCGCACAGGATATTAATCGCAAACTTTACGAGGTTGATTAAATACCTGTGCTACCAATCCAGATCCGGTTTGTATATAGAACTTTAAAATGTAATAATGTTGAATAATTTTCCTCAGCTGTTATATCATGTTGGTTTAAAAAAGGAGAAGGTATATTTAAATAATTCTTAAAAAATATTTGAATTTGTATATTTAATAATTTTACTGTGTGGTTTATGTCACACTAAATTCTAAAGGTATTTGCACATAATCATTATACTGAACAGGTAGCTGTAGATTTGATGTGTAACAATATCTAAGGTTCTCTTTTATGTATTCTTCGTATTGTATAGGTACAGACTAAAATTGTTTTTTGTTACTTTGTTAATTAACAATTATATATTTTATAAATTTAAAATAATTACTGCAATATTAACAATTGTAATAATTTGTAATTTGGCGTAATATCCAATCCGTATTTATAGGTTTTTGACTCCTTACTCGCAGATGAATTAAAAGAATTGCGTCTGTTTGCAAGATTTTCCACTGACCTATAGCATGATACCTTAAAACAGTAGCAATTTGTTAACTTAATTTTTATATAAATATAAATAATATGTACCTAAACTTTTTATTGAATAGTCACTGTGGGTAAAATTGTCACTACAAACACGAGCATATAATATAACGGTTTATCCCACAATTATAATATTTTTATCTTTAGGATAAATATGTTTTTTTTTTCAAAACTTTTTTTGATAGTTGTGTTACATTACATCAAATCCATAAATTATATGTGAAAATCGCCTTTTATTGCGAGTAATAATCTTATACACAAATTACTATATCTTGGAGTTATTTCATAATAATATAAAAAGTTAAAATTACAAAAAAAACGTCTATTCTTATAAAAAAAATCCAGTATCCAGTAAAATGTTGTCGAAAAAGAATAAAATTTCCAGTTTTACATTTTTGGTCATTATATAAAACTTTAACCAGCTGAAAAAGCATAAAATAAATCGCTTACAAAAATAAAAAAATGTATGCATATTTTGATTTTATATGTTACAAGATAAGGATTAAGATCAGAATTATTATTCATTTTTACCGAATTATTTATTATTGCAATATTTGACTTTATGTCTAGACATAGAAACACATTTTTAGATATTTTTAGTATTAATACCAATTTAAAATAAATTACTTTTCTAGAAAATAAATAATGTTAATATCTCTTCACCTCTTCCAACAAAATACAATTCTACCACACATAATAGAGTATAAAATGTTTCAAGTATGCATTAGAAAAAAAATCGGGTAACTGTTGCAACATTGAAGAAATATAAAATAATCTTTCTAAACTTAAAATATTTTCAAGATAAATTGGAGTCATAAAACCGCACAATCGCAGATTCAAAAAGCTCGTATCGTATCTGGTCTTTGTCGTACATATTATTCTGCTGTTGCGCGCATCTCAAGCACCGATAAGATCGCCATCGTGCCTAATTTGCAGGTAATTATCAAAAAATTATTATAAATTATAATTATATTCAATTACAATACAATATAAATCTGGAAAAATGTCTGCTATGTATTTGTGTACACGCACGCGACGTTGCTACTGCGCGTCCTTGATAGAGTACAAGATTATTATTTTTTATATGTGTACATAAGTATGGTATTATTATGTTGAATGAACATAGATTTAATGAGGATTTTAATGTTGTACTGTGCGATCTTCTAATCGCTGCTAGCGTGATGGTGGTAATGATGTTCGCTGCAGTACTCGGTAATGCGATCCGAGATACAGTCGAATACGTCAAACGCTAGATCACAGCTCTTGCCACGCTCTGTGGGTAGAAATAAAAATTAAAATTGGATTATACTATTTGGCTTTTCTTTGAAAATACTATTTATTAATATTAATATATTAATACTATTTACCTGGAGCATGGTGACGGTTTACATGGTATTTAGCTGAGGCACCCTTCAAACAGCCGTCCACAGCCCGCAGCGTGGCCATGAAGTAACCGTGCTCGTGCACACCGTCCGAGTAGAAATTTACGAGACCATCTAGCGTGGGCCATCCCAGTTTATCAACAGCATGGTTTTTAGCGTAGATGCAGTGCATCAGGCACTGGCAAAACAAACGATTTATATTTTCAATAAGCGATTATGCCTAAAAATTATTAACAAATAAATTCTAACCCCAGCGATTCGTTTGTCCTGATATGAGACGGTGGTCGGGTGTAGAGCGTAGTCGTCAATTCGTTTACGGGCCGGTGGATGGTGATTGTGATCGAAGTGTTCGTACTCGTGGTCAAAGTGGATGTGCGGATCACTTTCGGGCGGATACTCGTGACTGTGTCTCACAAAAAGCTCGTCAGGCGGTGGAGGCAGATGCTCATGGTACTCTTGGTGGTCGTGATGCACGACATGACTGTCCCACGGTTTATGTTGGATGATTTTAAAAGCTTCTACTTGACGTAATTAGTATATATGAGGTAAAGGTATACAGTGATTTTGAAAGGCTTACCTTTGATGATATTCACCTTTACCTCGTCCTGGCATTCGTTTACCACTTGTTCTACCTTCTTAGAGGTGGTCGGAGTAGTTAGGCACTTTGTGATCTTTAATTCATATTCAATAACGCCAATTTAATAAATAAATCCACACTATTAAAATATATTCTCAAATTATTTAGACTTACCTTCAAATGTTCACCGTAGACACTAACACTCTGATGGGCAAACACGACGCAAAGCACTAGACCAAACAAAGGCATTTTTGAGATTTTCACTTTTCTTTCAATTTCAACACTATGCAGAAACACGTATTACGTTCCTCTCGTCGTCGGCAACTACACGCACGCAATTAAGTCAGTCAGTCCAAGTTCATGGGTATACATATGCTCTATCGTCTCTGTACGCGAAGAGGGACACTTTTCCGAATATCGAGTTTGACCAGAATGTTTTCACACAAACTCACTCACTCGCATTAATCACGTATCACTTGAAATTGCATTTATTTCGAGCAAACCATATTATGTATGTTTGAATTCATATTAAGTTATACATACATATACGTGTAAGTGTATATATATACTAGCATTTAGTGGTATGTTTGTTTTTACTTTCTCTGCCAGCAAGCGCACGCTTGATGCGAATTTTCATTTAGACTTCAAATATACCGGATTGCGCACACTCACATTCGCCTATCTATAATACACGACGCAATTGTTGACGGAGGTCGCTGGTTGCTCACGCGTCTGGTCAATGTATTTTGCAATGTCTCTTAGTTACAGTTATATGCGCACGCCGCGCCGGCTGGCCAACGTATTGCTAGTTAGTGTTTTTTTAAAACGAAAGACATGCGCATAAGCGATGAACCCAATATGCAACTACGACGCCCGACGCCGCGCCGCCGCGACTATGAATTGAGACATCATCATATTGAAGCGAAAACCCAACAGCCGGAACAGTGAATCGGACTAATTACATAATTACCTATACACTTTTTGGTTCAAGGTGGTGACGCGCGTCATCGTTTGGAGATATACAACGAAGATTACGAGCCGGGCAGCCGCGGGGAAGCAACCAATTGAAAAGCAATATATAGATTTTTAAACTCTACTGCGCATAAAAAGCGAACATGTCAACACCCAAAAAATAACACCCGTTCTCTGTCGGTGTATAATTGGCTGCACACAGAAATAAAAAAACAACAACAATACAAACTGAAGATGCCAAACAATGCCCATCATATTTCCGAAATATGTAGATAAATAAAAACCCTGACTTTTACACCGCAGTGCGTTTGAACAATGAACGCAGCAGCGCGCGTGCGCGAGAATTTTGAACGCATAAATCAAAATTCACTCAATCGCGAAGACGCGTTTTGTGTGGTTTTGTTTGCTTTATCATTGTGAATGATTTGATGATGCGGATTTTGATGATTTTGGTTTCGGCTATCGATTGTTATGAGATAATTTTTAAACTTATTATTGCGGTACAAATAATAGAACCATTTTTTATCTTCACAAACTTAGATTTTACATTTTAAAAATCAACGGTTTCACATCCAATCCATTCATGCATTAAAATCCAACAATTTTTAAATGGTGAAGATACATGATTAGGGAATGCAATTTCCTGGTTTCCCGGTTCCAAGATTCCCGGGAATCTTGACTGCTATGTTGTATGTGTTATTATTTTTTCGTATTGATGAGGTTAATCCAATGTTGCCTTTGTTAAATGTGTACGGCACTTGTACGGCAGATCGTCATGAGTGACGCGGTCGCGACAGCTCCTATTCAGTACAAGAATTTGTATGCAGATATTGTGAGTCGAAAGTAAAGTAAGTAAAGTAAGTAAGTTACTACGTTTTTTATGGAAGCAAGAATCGATTTTTTAAGTTATATATAGGTGACAGAAAAAACATGTTTTGTTATTTTCAAATATTTGATTACCTCAAATCAAATATTTTAAAACTACAAAACCCGATTTTTTTCGTCACCTATACATTTTTTAAGGTACTGAAAAACAATGTTTTACCAAAAGCCAATTACCTGTTTCTCCACCTTCAATTGTATTTTAGCTTTTCAATGATTTGGGAAGGTTTCGTAAATCAAGTTTTTTTTTCCATTTTCAATATAATTTGAGATCAAATTTTTGCGATTTCTATTAAATCTCACATCTTTTAAAAATCTTATTTTAAAAATTGTAATGGAATTTTAAATAAATAGTACATTTTGTAATAAATGTTTGATTAAAAAAACACCCAAAGCTTTAAGCGTGTTTTTACTACTTAATGTGCAAAATATGCTCGAAAATGTAAAATATGCAATAATATGTCCCTAAAAGGTCAAAATATGCAAAAATATGCACTAACAAGTATGGCTTGAAAGAACCAGCTTAAATCAAAACAAATTTGAATATAGTTTATATTTTAAATCGATGTCACAGGAAAAGCATGCATTTATGTATTATTAGTTGTCCTTCTTATAACGGTTTGATTGTCTGTAAATGTTATAATAATTCCCAGAGTAGACTCAGACTAGATTCAGAGATGAGCTCCAATTTCAAATTATTATTTTATTTTAAATTGGTAAGATTGACACCATGTATTAGGCAAAAAAATACTTATTTAAAGAAAATGTTTTTTTTTTAAATTTTGCAATATATATTCTTTTTAATATAAAACAATTTTTATTTATTTTTATTTTTTAATTTAAAAAAAGGTTTTTTGAGTTTTTTTTAATCGATTTCGCAAATTCGCGTTGCTTTCTTATTTACTACGAAAATTATAAGCGTTTATATAATGAAATATACAATTTAGCGTTCGATAAAAAAATAACATTTGTGTCCTTTGAAAAAATTTCTCTTATTTAAGAAAATATATACTCTTAAATATTCAAAAAATTCCGCTGAATTTATTTTTTCATTTTCAAT
>JAAAKO020042184.1:0-11999 GCA_010015015.2 Bolitophila cinerea
CATCGTTCACAAAACAGAAACAAATGAGCGTATGTGACATCTCAAGAAGTATAGATAAAAACCCATCAATATCCACATCCCCAACCATCATAAATAACAACAACAATAACACACACAGTTGTAGTATCGATAGCGGCGTCCAACAACGAATACATCAACACAAATAAGGGCGCACAAAAACACACACGGTTAATTGGTGTTTGCTCAATGTATATGCCTGGCTAATCGGCTTAGGTACGTTGTATATATATATATTATATTTAAGTTTAAATTTATATATGTGTGTAGTTGTAGTTTCATTTAAGATTACACTCTATATTTAATTATATTTATATAATAAGTATGTATAATTTTTAATTTGATAGTAATTAATAATAAGTGTTTTTAGATTCACAGAAGAAAAATCACATTTCGAGTGAGACGACGACGCGACCGCGATTTCTGAAAATTCAATTTGCATTTTTTTTTTGTTGGTTAATGTTTTGTTATTTGTTCATTATAAAAAGAAAAACAATCATTTTCTGTTGTTTTTTTTTTAATTTTACTTGTTTATCAAGATTTCGCAATTTTGGTGTATTATAGTAAAGGACTAATAAAAATGTATATATAGCATTGATTTTTGAGACATTTTTTTTTCAAGGTTTTTCTAAATATAATTTGTAAGTGTGTGTGTGTAAATCTATTTTATGTGTGTATTGTATATATATATAGTTGAAGTAAATGTTTCGTTCACATAGTTTTAAGCAAATTCGACTAAGTCTATTTTTTTAGTTTTTTCTCCCTTTTTTTAAGTGATGATGCTGTTTTGAAGTTTTAAAATTTTTAATATAAGATTAATTTATTATTTTGGTTGTATATAGGCCTAAGATAAGGATTCTCAAACGAAACAAATATATAGGTGTGTCGCAGACTCACACACGCGGATACTCGATCTGTAGGATAGTTTACGGCGGGTTTCTGGGATTATATTTTATAATACAATTTTCTCTACAGGGGCAGCGCTGCGCAAGTACCTATATAATTTAGCTAAAGCTATATATGTTTATTTAAGGATGCGCGTAAACGATTATATAATTGTTGCTATCGAAATGTTGGGGGGGGGGGTTTCTTGTAAATTCACAATAAATCAGACTTTTCAAAATTCTCTCCCTAAAATAATTCTGGTGATTCGGGTGTTGGGTTGGGTTTTGTGGGAGTTTTTGCGTGTACAATTTCATGCGTTTGGGAGTTTCTGCGCGTGGGAGATTTTGCGAATTGGAGTAATTTGCGTATCGGTTGAGTGTCTTTTATCTGTGTGTATGTGGTTTCGAAGGAGCTAAATACAATGCCAGACCGTCAATTTTTTCATGCATATAATAATAAAAATAATGACAATAACTAACAATAACGAAAATTAGATGGGAGTTTTTGCTTGCAAGAGTCTTTCTGTGTATTTTTTTACGAATTACGACGAAAACCATTTATTTTAATGCTAGGGTTGGAAACTATTCAAAATAGACTGCCTGCGGAGCAATAACCAAAAAAATAGGATGAAAAAGATGGTGCGGTTAATCGGATAAAACAAAAATGTGGGCGGAATTACACTTTAGCGGGCCAAGTTTTTTTTTAAACTTGAACAGTTAACGCTGGGAGGACAGAAACCATCCTTTTCACCAAAAAAAACAAGATTTAAGGTCTTCGTCCAATCTTTTTTGGTAATAATCCAGTTAAGAGGGTCTCAAAAGTAAATACCTCGGTGTTATACTGGACGACAAACTTTCCTGGAAGGACCACTTGGACTACAAACTTACCAAAGCCACCAATGTTTTTTTTGGCAATGTCGGAAGTTTAGGTCGCGGGGACTGTCCGCAAAGTGGTCCACTGGTTTTACCTAGCCATTATTAGAGCCATCGCCTCATACGCCTCCATCGTGTGGTGGCAAAGATCGAGAAGGGTAAAAGCCATAAGGCAACTAGAGAAGTTCCAACGACTGGTTTGTAGTGTCATAAAAACCAGTCCCACATCTGCCTTAGAAGTCCTTTTAGCGTTCTTAGCGGATGTTGGAAAACATCTTCTAAGGGTCACGCCTCTACCTGGAGCGAGATCATTAGGCCAGAATTTGGGATGTAGTCAGACTACGGCATTCCAACTTTTCGTTTCGGTAGGAGGTTCAAAGTCGCCATCCCTTCAAGAGATGATTGGACACGCGCGGTATACTCCCTCCACTAGATGGGAAGTTGTGGTACACCGACGGTTCTCTCAAAGATGGGCTTTTGGGCGCAGAAATACATAATTCCAACCTCTACCCAACCGGAGGCACAGCCATCTCTCTGGGTGGGTATGTTTTATTTTTCCAAGCAGAAATATACGCCATCCTCACATGCGCGCAAATGAGCCTGTGCGGGGGCAAAAAAGATGTACCTTTTTCTATTTGCTCCGACAGTCAAGCCGCCCTTAAATCGCTGAGCGCCTCTAGATTCACATCTGGACTGGTGCTTAGCTGTTGGAAGGCGCTACAAGAGCTCTAAGGTCGCCTGTTAGATTGGTTTGGGTTTCTGGTCACTCAGAAATTCCGGCCAACGAACAGGCAGACCTTTTTGCCGAAAATGTTATAGAAGCACACTTCACTGGACTAGAATCGTCGATCGCTGTATTACCATCACTCAGGAAATCGTGGGTAAAAAATATGTTGAGCAGCAGTCAGCTCATGCACTGGGCCTCCAGAAACGGATGCGTGACGCATCCAAGATGATCTAGTGCGATAGTCACAAAATCCACCTTAAGCGCCAAGCGCTCAGTTTGGTCTTCGGTATCCTCACGGGTCACTGCAGACCTAACAAACACCTGCATCGGTAGCACTATTTTGATAGTCCAACCTGCCGGGAAATTAATCCTCAATTCATTTCCTCGCGGAGTGTCCGGGACTAGACATCCTTAGATTTTTTATGCCTAAAAGATCCCTCTTGGCTCGCTCCATCTTCTCCCTCCGACAATCAAGCCGCCCCTAAATCGCTGAGCGCCTCCAGATTCACATCTGAACTGGTCCTTAGCTGTTGGCAGGCGCTACAAGAGCTATCTCTAAAGTCGCCTGTTAGATTGATTTGGGTTTCTGGTCACTCAGCTGCATCGGTAAAACTATTCTGATAGTCCAACCGGCCGGGAAATTAATCCTCAATTCATTTCCTCGCGGAGTGTCAAGCACTAGACATCCTTAAATGTTTATAATGCTTACTAGATCTTTCTTGGCTCGCTCCATCTTCTCCCTCTGAGTAAGACTGCTGAGTTTGCCAAAAGATCGGGTAGGTTCTCGGAGGTCGACCGACTCTTGTTTTCGGGTTTAAGCACAATGGGCCCACTCAACGGCCTACGTGCTGTACCTCTCTTTCTTGAGTAGGTCCCTTCCTCCCATCATCATCATCAAACTCATGGGCTCATTTCCTTCAATATTGGGTATAACTTGTTTTTTACGTCACTGCCTCTAAACTGTGCTATAGCTACAAAAGCTCCGTTCGCTAAAGTGTAATTTATCAAAATTTCGATTTAAACTACATTGGCGAAATTCACACCCGCCAGAGGCGTTTTTTTGTGTAAAAATTGACGTTAGCTGAGTGATTTGTTTGATTGTATGCGTGCGATTTGTACGGCACGATCACGAAACGTCAAAATTATGGTGTTGCCATCATGGATGGATTTCGCCAATAAACATTGGTGTTAGTTTTGTGTATTGCAATAATACATGTTTGGCCCTGTACTGGTATTCTGTCTGGCGTTGTCGTAAAAAATACGACTAGAACAACGAATTCCGCTCTGATGACAGTTGAAATCAGTAACGTTTGCTTTCGTGCGTCGCGGTGGCGTCGTTTTAAACGCAATTTTAACGCTGTTTTGACGTGGCAGCAGCGCTCTTTGCAATACGTTCGTCGGTGCTAACGCGCTAGCGATGCGGCAGAGACAAATAGAGAGCGGAAATTGTTAGTAACAACTTCGTCAGCAGTTGACTTAGATGTTTTGTACCAATATTGCCGCTCACCGAATTCTTATGCTTTGGGCGTATTTCTTATCGGAAACATGACAGAATCACAGCCCTGAGCTTTTCTAGCACGGCCCGGAAGCCGGGAGATTTGATCTTTGACTCGGAGTCTCCGGACTAAAAAGACCATGATGGTCCTGTTTAATGCCTAAAATGTTTGGAGATACTTTCAATTTAATTTTAGCACTGGTGCTTTCGTCTGTCTGGCTTTTAGTTAGTAGTTATGCATTTTTTTATTGAACTCGATAAATCAACTGAAAATACGAAAATGGAATATTAACAAGCTAGACGTTTGAAAGTGTTGCAACGGGGTTTGCCTAGAATTGCTAGAAGCGCTTGACGGTATTTTGGGAGCTATTATTATTGTTTTATGGGCTTTTATGTATGAGAATTATTGCGTCAGAATCTTTTTTCGTAGTATAGTAAATTTCGATACTGTTAGAGATAAATCTCCATAACATCCATTTTTCATGACATAAATATCGCCATCAACAAACAGTCTGATCCTTGAATTTGTTGTTATATACTCACAGGGATAGTTACCCAAATAATGCTAAGTTTTTTGTAAAAAACATTTTCATTTAAACATTTTTCAGTTTGCCGGCTGCTTTTATTGCGACAATGCGAATTATCTTCTATAAATAAAACAAAGAAAGGTAGCCAGATGGATGGGAGCTTTTATGGGAGCTTTTGCAATGAAATTAAGCTTTACGCGTTTGTAGACTTGATCCTTATGAGTAGGGTTACCAGATGCAGAGACGGGATCTTCTAAAAATGTGTGAATATGTTTGTTGGTGAGTGAGTTTGGAACTAATTCAATGCATCAAATCCACAATTGAAGTTCACGATATTTTTTTAACATCAAACTCATCAATATGAGTATATCGGTCCAAGTGAGTTTATAATCATTTGTCGAATGGGCATTTATATCCAATATGTCAACATAAAGCAACTATTTCGTCACAAAATAGTTTAGTTTATCATTTAAATTGACTAAAATGTCTACAAAACGTGCATTATGTACAAAACATAAATGTAATAATCCTTTAGAATCCATGTTATGTTGTAAACCTAACCTCAAAATATTTGCAGGTTATTGGAAAAGGAGATTCAAATGCAATGGGCTAAAAGAGATCACCCTATTGGAAGATACACTTATTTTTGCAAATGGCCGCCAATGTCAAAGCTGTTTTGACATTTGTGGACTAGACAGATGTGTAGAATACAAGTAAACAAGCCATGGATCGATACACTCCCCAAGAACGTGGAATAATCGTGTCTATTTTGTGCGTAACAATTCGTCTGTGGTGTTGGCGCATCGCAAATTCCTTCCGACAGCGACTGCGCAAACACTGCGCCGTTTGGCCACCGCAACCTTAAAGAGTATGGAACCACACGAGGCTGTGCCAGGAGTGGCCGGCCCCGGAGCACCAGTTCTGCCGAGAATATCGCCGCTGTTGCCGAGGATGTCTAGCTGTCGCCGGAAACATCGACCAGACGAGGCACGACAATAAGCCCTCAGCCGGTCGTCCCTAAGGCGAATTTTGGCCAAAGACCTCCGCATGTTCCCGTACAAAGTCCAGTCCGTGCAACAGTTGCTGCCTGTCGACCGCCAAACGCGTGTAACCTACGCCCAAGCCATCCTCAATGTCGAGGACGAAGTGGACGATTTTCGACCAAAATCTTAATGAGCGATGAGGCTCATTTCCACCTTAGCGGGTACGTGAACAAGCAAAACTATCACTTCTGGGGCACCGAAAATCCACGAGTGATGCACGAGGAGCCGTTACACCCGCTCAAAGTGACTGCATGGTGCGCTGTTCACGCTGGAGGAGTTCGCGGGCCATTTTTTTTCGCAAACGCCGCTGTTCAAACGACAACAGTTGACGATGCGCGCTATAGGGCCATGTTAACCGAGTTTTTTCTGCCGCAATTGGACGAATTAGGACTGGATGGCATGTGGTTCCAACAGGACTGAGCAACGGCACACACTGCGCGAGCCACAACCGATATTCTGAAGGCGGCGTTCCCGCCTCATCTATCGTTTTAGCGATTTGCACTGGCCCGCATGATCGTCCGATTTAAGCGTTCCACACTTTTTTTGTGGGTTTTTTTGAAGTCTCGTGTATACGTGAACAAGCCCGAGGCCCTGGAAGCCCTTAAGGACAACATTCGGCACGAGTGCGAGAATCTGTTGCCCGAAGTGATGAAAAATGCCATAAAACGAGCCCATATGGCAATCAATTGTGACGATATCATCTTCTCGACTTGACCAATAAAATTCTAAAGGTTCAAATAAACTTAATCAAACAACCAGAAACGAAGTTTTTCATTTAGAAAAAAATTAGAGCCAAACAACATCGGATGACTTCTTTGGCCCACCTGTATAATGTTGGTTAAGAACGTCAGAAGAGATTGCACGAAACGTATATGTTATGACTCAAAACGTTCCGTGGAATTAGAAGTACGGAGTAAGATAGTGACACGGCAGACCGTTCAGCATATATTCTGCGGTCACTTTGGCTTGGGAAAACTCCAAATCCGAAAACTTTTTGTTATTAGTACCTTTGATTTCTTGACGCCGCGAACAGCTTCTATAAATCATCAACATGTCGATCTTACTCCGAAAGCAACTGCCATATGATTCGTGGTGACCAGCCAGAGGGTCCCACAGGAGCATTTGGTGCATTTTTGTATGTGAGTTAGTTTGTCAATAGTTATGCCGAATTTCCACCTAGTGGCCAATTGGACATTTTGTGGCCATTTGATGGCCATCTAAATGGAAACAGTGGCCATTTACTTGGCTATTACAATAAAAATGTTAATGAGGTGGTCATTTAGGAATAAAGAACCAACATGTGGCCAATTTATTTGCTGGTTGGCCATTTGACAGTTAATGTATTGTCCAAAAAAAAGGTTTTAGGGCTGTATTTCCACAAAATGGCTATTTGGCCATTTGGGCCATTAATATTATGACCACTTGGCCACTAGGTGGAAATTCGGCATCAAAACGACAGTTGTGAAATAGTGTTGCCATATGAAGAACATTTTCCTACAGTTATTAATGTTTAAGCGCGAGTAGATGATTAAACATGAATATGTCCTAATATAAAAGCTTTCAATTGATAAACAGTTAAGAGTTTTCTATTCGAATTTAGTGGAAAAGTTTTTGTTGCGCATTAAAGTTCGAAATGATTGTTATTATTTTTGTTGTTGTTGTTATTTTGGGTGTCAACTATTTTTAGGTTAGGTATATAGAATTTTCGTGATTGTGTGTGTGTGTCTATAAATTTACTCTGTAAAACTGCTACAAAATATAACTGACGGATTTGTGGTGGTTTCTAATATAAGAAAATACGCGATTGTTGTTGTTGTTTTTGCTTTTGTTAAGCTCTCGGAAACGATATATTGATTCATATATATATATTTAATATTATTGTATTTGCTTGATTTGATTATACATAAAATCACCAGTGTTTACTAAAAGAAAGTGGATTAGAGGATAAAGGTTATTTATGCATTTTTAGGTTATGTTGTAACATACACAATATAACATACGAAGAGTATATATTCAATATATTGTTTTTACCCTCGTTATATGGTATATGCTTACGAGCTTTGTGAGTTTTAGTTATAAGATGTCAAGGTGTCTGTCTACGAAAGTAGCTGATTTTCGTTAGTATTAGATTATCCTTTAAAACTACGTTTTTGTGTTCTGTCTGTATTTTACATTATTATTATTATTATTATTATTATTATTATTATTCTGATTTCACTAAATTGTAATGGACGTTTCTATTCTTTTTCATTAATATTACATATTTGTGTATTAGTAAGATTTTTTTTTGTTTTTGTATCTTATTTATAATATATTTAATTTAAATTTATTTATTCGTTGCCTATTGGTGATTTGTTGTTGTTGTAATGCATTATAAACCTTGAAGAGTGTAATATGTTGCTAGTTTGGTATAAGTCGAAAGAAACCACCGGCGATGCGCTGAAACGCACATTGGCTGTATGTCCAACAGATGGATTGAAAGAGACAAGAGATATATGAGATAAGTCAAAGACGATGTTCACATTTTGTGGTGATAGGTTTGATTTCATTGTCTATAACGTTAGGTTTTGAAGAGAAAGTGGAAGATAGGATATTGATCAGAAAATAAGAATCTCTCTACTGTATCGTAAATAATTGATTAATGCCAACTAAACTAACTTGGTATTTAGATATTATATATATATATACTTAAGATAGATAGATCAAGGTGCTGGGTTCAAAATTTTTGAAAAGCCGGTTTCATATTTAAATTTCCTTGTATGATCAAAAAAAATAGCCTGACAACGAACCAGAGCACGTTTTTGGAATTTCCACTTGATAAAATCATAAAAAACGGTTTTATTTTGCAATCATAATTTTCAACATAAAATAAGTATCCATTTTTTTAAAGCTAAAGCTTTTCTATATTTTATATTAATTTGAAACACCAAAATTGCGTCGCTTCTTGCTATAAACCAATTTAACATAAAATGCTATTGGGCTCCTTCAAGGAATGTGGCGCCTTCAGTGGCAATTTGTGGAATTAAAAAATGCGGACACTCTACTGTCAAAAATATAATTTAACCTTATTTTTCTATAAGTTTGATCAGTACACAAGAAAAGGAGGACAAGTGGACAAGTGGCATCGTAGACTTGGTCATCTTAATAGTGTAGCGTTGATTAAGATGAAGAATGGTAGATGAAGGCGTACATTTTGCAGGCAACGAATTCAATGAAGTATGTCCCGTCAAACACGTTTTGGTGTTTACCACTTTTACCACTTTTGGTCCGGGACCACTTTTGATCCCCGAAGAACGATAGACTTTTGCGTACTTGCAAGGACGTACTTACATGTACGTACCTGAACATGCCCGCGGCGACTAGACATATTTTTTTCTTCGTCTGACAATCGAGTTTAACCTAATTTATTTGTAATTTCAAAATAATCGAGACTAGTGCGTTCCATCAGGCAACACTCGACTCTGAGATAGCTGTCTGAAAAGCCAGATTGGCCGCAGCAGAGCTTTTTTTGCGCAGCGTATACGGGCCATTGGCCAATTGTATTTTATATTAATAAAATATATATTTGAATAATATATAAATATTTATACAATCAGCTTTTGATTTTTAAAAAAATATATAAGTATAAAATGGCGGCGACTTTTGCGGTTTACCAAGGACGATAAGTTACGTTCCGGCAAGAACGTACAAATACATTCCAGATGGAATGTAGATTTCATTCCTGGCGGGACGTACAAGCACGGTCGCCCGAGTCAGACTTTTACGTTCCTACATGTACGTACCGTGTACAGCAGATGACCCAGGAATGGCAAAAGTACGTGCATAAGTCCGCAAAAGTCTGCACGGTCCGCCGATACGCGGAACGTTCCGGGAACGTACGCAAACTGGTGTTTTGTTTGATGGGTGTGTGTCATGTGCAAAGGGCAACCAATCTAGAAATCCTTTCAGTCACAAAGGTACTGGAACGGAACGGAACTTTTGGAGATCGTACACAGCGTGCTGTGCGGTCCTATGGAGACGTCTTCAATTGGCGGAGCCAAATACGCGCTAATCATTGTTGACGACTTTAGTCGAATGGTGTATACGTACTTTCTGAAATCAAAGTCGAAGTTTTTAATACTTTTTGATATTTAAGCAATTAGCAGAAAACCAGATGACAAAGTCATGCATAAAGGTTTTTCGTTTGGACAACGGTACCGAGTTTTGTAACAGGCGTTTCAAGAGATACTTCAACGAGCATGGCAGACGTCGACCCCTTACACTCCTCAGCAAAATGGTTTGGCTGAACGCGCTATTCGTACATTACCGGAAAAAGCCAAATGTATACTCTTCGATGCCCGACTTGGATAAGAGCTATTGGGCAGAGGCGATGCGAATGCTGCTACATATTTGAGGAATCACACCGTTTCGAGTGTTCTTGAGGACAAAACCCCCGATAGAAGTCTGTACCGGTAAGAAACCAAATGTCTCACATTTTAGAATTTTCTGGTCTTCAGCAATGGTTTACGTGCCACAAGAAAAAAGCGTCTCAAACTGGATCCGAAGTCCAAGATGTTGCGATTCATCGGATATTGCGAAAACACAAAGGGCTATCGGCTGATTGATCCAGAGACGAAGGTAATTACAAAAAGCCGTGATGTAATTTTTTTAGAAGGACGTTCCTTGCACGAAGAATCACCGAAAAAGACAGATTTGGTTCCGGATTTATCAGACCAGGGTGATTTTGAGCCAGAAAGCGATAATTCACCTAATAAAGATAATGTAGAAGTTGATAGTGGCGACAGTGATGCAGAATTATATGGAGATGCAGTGGATAACGACCCAAACTACATTCCGTCCAGACCAATTGAGGTTCCTGAGGATGAAATGCCGGTTCGACGATCATCTCGCATCAAAACACCTGTCAACCTGGATGATTACGTAACGTATTTAGCAGGGCAAGTAGATACTAATGATCCTTTATCTGTTAAAGAAGCAATGTCCTCAGAAGAAAGTGCAGAATGGAAATCAGCAATGATAGAGGAATACGAATCCTTGCTG
Source organism: Bolitophila cinerea (assembly GCA_010015015.2). NCBI lineage: Eukaryota > Metazoa > Arthropoda > Insecta > Diptera > Mycetophilidae > Bolitophila > Bolitophila cinerea. Next base: position 10,608 of record JAAAKO020042184.1, read on the forward strand.
ACAAATGAAACTTGAAAGCTAGTAGAATTGGGTATGCCCATGTCAATACACGGCTACGTTAATTGAGTCTGAGCATACGTCTAGACACAGCCAAGACCCAAATAGACCAGAATGCCTGTATTCAGTTATGCCCCCATAATTTCGCCCAGTCTAGACACGGAAGTCTGAACTTATATATATGTACTCGGCTGCAATTGAGTCTAGACACAGCCCAGACCAAAATAGACCCAAATACCTGTACTCAGCTATATTCCAGAATTTGGATCTGCCTATATAGGTCTTTGTTCCGATGATTCTGCAGACTTATTAGCTTGTACTTTGCTGATTTTTTTTGCTAGTAATTTTTTGCTAGTTATTTGCTTATATTTTACAGGTTTTCAGTAGACAAAACCCTGTAAAAGTATATAAAAACAAATATTTATGGTATTTTATATTTAATAAAAACATTTGAATGATCGTACAAAACATCAAATTCCTATAAATAAGATTTAAATCCTACATCTGGTAGCCCTGCTGTAGATCCAATATTTATAGTCTGATCGATGAGTTGGTTTGGCTTGATGTCTCTTCTAAGAGGCCATATGACTCAAAAGTCTGCTACGATGATGGGTTGATTGGTGTAGACGAGATAGTGTCTTGATGAGTGATGGATATCGGTGATCAAGCTTGAGAGACGGTTGATGGTTGATCTGTCGCCAGCAGTAACTCTATTTTGAATATGATTATGATAATCAAAAACTACATGGTTCTTTACACACTTTCTTGCCGAGGTTCCAAACTTGAAGTGAATTCATGCTGGGGCTTTTTACGAGCTTGTGTGAAACTGCAAACTGCAAACTACGGTGTTTTGAGCGTAATCGGTTTGAGGCACTTGTAATTTTTCGATTATCTTTATTGTCAATTGATCGATTCGTCTTTCCAATGCTGATTAAATCTGACTGTCGACGTCCTGCTGATGGTTGTATTATTGAAGCGTTATGTTTAAAAACAGAAGTTCTTACATGCCCAGTGTGCCGCCATATAGTTGTGAGATCTACGTCGTTCGTGAAAATAATCGCTCCGGTTTGGGTTTGGAGTAGAAGCGTTTGAAGTCATTGAGTTTTTAGGATCTCGTCTGTGATCTTTCAAAACTATCCTCTAAAAATTGCTCCGACGATGGTGTTCAATTTGGTCACATCTGTTCTAACGCGAGTAATTGAAAATTAAGCTTTAATCTAGGTGAACCAAATATCTGAACTGTCGTTAAACACAAAATAATATTGCCTAATGCATAATAATATTGCACGCATATTGCCTTCAAATTGCACGCAAGCAGAAGCATATACGGGCACATTACAGACAATGCACTGTGCGTGCAGCATTTGCACGTAATTTGAACGCAAACCCGGTGCA
>JAAAKO020042195.1:0-11999 GCA_010015015.2 Bolitophila cinerea
TATATAAACACATGTATTAATATACACTATATATATAAAAACATAGGTATAAATATATACATATAAGAAGTTATTTAATAAAAAATACCTGTTATATTTATTGTCATTTTACATGCTGTGCAAATATGTTAAAATGTTATTTAGATATTGATATTACAAAATATATGATCTATCGTGTATGGTGGACAAACGAATTTAAACGCTATGAGCTTCTGGTTTCTCTCGTTATTTCTCACCTATTTTTTAGAATTTTCGTTGATACAACTAATTTTTACCCTGAAACTTGTTTTGTTCATTCGAGAAAAGCTTTTCATCTATCTTTTAATGTCTTATATCAATGGAGGAGAATTTTCCGGAGAGAATCTAGTGATGATACTGATTCCTGCAGATGAATTTATTAATGTTGATCCACTATTAATTTCAAAAGACGGCATCATGTGAACATCAAGTCCAACCCTCCTTAATTGTGGTCGAATTAGAAATGGAAATGACATACAATTCTGTCCGGGAGTTACACGGTTGAGTTTATGAAATCAAGGACGCAGTTTTGTTGTTTTTTTTTACACCAGATATTTGAAAAAATATTATTGTCGATCACAATATAAATTCGAACCCATTCGTGATCTATAGGAAAAAATGGACCAAATTTCTTCCAATGTTTTATAATCAATCCGAATGTGTAAAGTGTAACTGTTGATGAACAGTTTCTTGGTATCTACGGCCGTAGCTCTTTCCGACAGTATATTCCAACAAAGACAGAAAAAGATGGTCTAAATGTTTGGCTCTTGGTATGCTTGCAAAAATGCTATGTTTGGAAAATTCAACCTTATCTGGAGAAAAACTAGGAGCAAGCGCACCAGAGCAATAAACTGGTCAAAGAGTGGTTATTGATCTGATTGATAAATTGAAGGGTCAACATTTTACAATGAATAACTTCTTTAGTTCATATGAGCTTTGCCAAAATTGTTGCGAAAACTGTTTCAATGGTCGGAGCCATACGCAAAACGAAAAGAAGCAAGAAAATGCAATTGTAAGATTTAACTTTTATTTTAATTGATAGTATTTATGTTTCATACAAAATTCCAAAAAATAAATGCGCCATTCTCCAGAGAACACTTCATCACTCTCCAAAATTAACCCTAAATGCCAAACAAAACTACAGTTATCCAAAAGAAGAAAAAATCGATTCCGAAATCTAAGAACTGATTCCTATCTTGCGATTCTGACGGTGCATCGATACAGGAAGGTGTCCCAGGGCCGTGTTCTACCTTCTTCTAATTATTTGCAATGAGAAGAGAAAGATGAATGATTATTTTAGGGTTTATTTAGTTTCTTTTGCTTGTTTAAATTAACATATTTTTGCCTGTTTTACAATGAAAAATCACTGTAAAAACCATTTAAAAACTTTACCAGAAGAGCTTAGGTTCGAAATCCAGTACTTCAAAAACCCGTATTTTCAAATCCCGTATTGTACATTTTGCTTAAGGATTTCAAATAATAATACTCGTGGAAGAGAGACGTGGAATTTGGAACACAGCTTAGTGTAAAATATAAAAATATGTTTTGCATTCCGGATTTATTTATTAATTTAAAAAAATAAGAAAAAATAATCTTACACCTCACCTTAACTTGTAATGTTTAATGTTGAATTTTTGTATTATGTTTTATTCGCCATTAGTTTTAAAGACTCGGATTCTATGTGTCCGGTGGCATCTACCATTTTACGAAACAAACTTTCGGGATTTTGGAGCAGCTGGTGCGGACAGTCAAACTCTACAGCAGTTCCAGCATCCATAACAAGGATTCGATCCGAATCCATGACAGTGTGAAGTCGATGAGCAACCGTCAGAACAGTGCAGTCTTTAAATTGGACCCGAATTGTACGCTGTATAAGGGCATCCGTTTGTGGATCCACGTTGGCGGTGGCCTCGTCTAGCACAAGCACTTTGTTGTTTCGCAAAATTGCTCTGGCCAGGCAAAGGAGTTGTCTTTGACCAACACTAAAATTGCTTCCGGCCTCAGAGACCATGAATTCAAGTGATGAAATCGAAGATTTAAGCTCCACATCGGATAAAGCTTGCCAAAGTTCGTCATCCGTGTACAATTGAAAAGGATCGAGATTCTTTCGAATTGTGGCCGAAAATAGAACAGGATCTTGTGGTATAATGGAAATATTCGAACGCAAGCTGGCCAGAGATATAGAACCAGTCTCAATATTGTCAATGTAGATTTCTCCTTCGATTTGAGCCAGTCGGAATAAAGTGCTTATCAGCGAAGATTTGCCTGCACCCGTACGTCCGACAATTCCAACCTTCCATCCAGGTTGGATAGTTAATTGGAGATTTTTTAGAATTGGCGGTCCCGTTGGACCATAGCGGAGACACACATTTACAAACTGAATTTTTCCATTTTGTGGCCAACTCGTGGGAGGCGTTTTTGCCTTTGAAACTTCCTATAAACATACAATTATAGTCTTTCTTTAAAATATAAGCTTTGACCAAAGTTACTGAATCTAAATCGGTGTATTGAAGTACACGTTCGACGCTAGTCATGTTTTGCATGGTCTCGGCCGTCTGGCGTACTCCAAACTGAACCATTCCTATTAAAACTAGCGACTGGGAAATAGCTAGTCCAACGTTGCCACTAAATGAGTCTGCAAAGAAATATAATTAAATGACATAAACGCTAGATTGATTAGACACACTTTCGTGTAAGGCTATAAAACTAAAGGTGATGCAAGCAACAAAAGCCGTACTGACACAGTCTAGCCATAAACCTAGGGCTGTATTTGCAGACATGGTTAACTGCCAGATCGCACTGTGTACATCCTGCAGTTGGTCAAATTCCTTGGTCAATTCTGTTTCCAGGCATCGAACACGAATCGTTGATATACCTAGTAGAGTTGAGGACATGTGCGAGAATACAGGACTTCGAGCTATAAAAACATAAACAATTATTTTTAAATAAATATATCAAAATAATAACCCACAAATTCCTTCAAGACGCTTCAGATCTTGCGATGGACGATGGTATAACTTGAAAATGCACATAAACAAGAAGACAGCTCCAGACAGGACATAGATCATAATAGGATTAAATAAAATGATCAATGCCAAAATGCCAATCATTTCTAGTAACATCTATAACATAAATAAAAAAAGGATTTTTTTTTGTATAACAAAAGGTTAAACCTGAACCGAATTGACCATGGACTTGGGAAGAAGCTCATCAATAGCCCCCATGTCCTTAGAAAACCTATTTAAAATACGACCAGACGGATTTGTGTTAAAGAAACGCATGGGAGCTTTAAGAATACTAGAAAACATTTTGTTGTGAAGCCCTTTGGACGAGCGCATGCATATATTAAAGAATAGGTAGTTACGAAGAAAACAGATCTAAAAAATATATGTTTATAAAAAAGGAAAAATTATAAAAAAATTTAATAGAATTTACCAAGATAACTGCAACAATAATTCCAGTGTATATATACAGATATTCCACTGTGGATAATATAGCTTCTATACCACGGATTCGAAGGTCTTCCTGCTGAGTCCAAAAGTACATGAAGTAATCTGATCCACAAAAAATAACTTGCGATGCAACATTGGCTATAGTAAGCAATAACAGAGAGCAAAAGCTTCCGCCTGAACTAAAGTACATCTGCCAAACTAAGATTGAAGATCCCTTATTGACCTGCTCTTCTTTTTCCTGTTTTATTATATCATTGGAACTTATCTAAAATAACAAAACAACAATAAAACAAATTTAATAAAATATTGTTTTGCAAATAACCGATTTAGTTAGAGCCTTCTTGGAAATACTGTCAATGGTACTTTTTCTCTGTCGTAGTGGTTGATAACCATCAATATAAGAAGGTATATCATCCTCTTCGTATAACTGACCATCGTCTTCTGTGTGCGTTTCTGTTTCATTCTTTTCTTCAGGCTTCTCGAGTAATTTTGCGAAATCCAAATTACTTCTGGCCAACTCAGCGTATGATCCTTGTCTCATAATTCGACCATGCTCCAAAATTATAATAAGATCTGCTTCTTTTAAAAAGTGCAGTTGATGCGTAACCAGAATTCGAGTGGCTCCCTGATTGGACAGTCGACTTTTGGGTCCAATAACTTCGTTGAACAAATGCTTGCCCACATGCGCGTCAACGGCACTCAATGGATCATCAAGCAAATATATAGAAGCTTGTTTGTATACAGCCCGAGCAAGACTGATTCTAGCACGTTGTCCTCCAGACAATGATGCTCCACTCTCACCCACCACAGTTTTATCGCCATTGGGAAGCTGCTCAAAATCAGTGATCAGAGCACAACCTTTCACCACTTCGGCATAACGCTTTTGGTCGTACGCCTCACCAAAGAGTATGTTCGTCCGAACGGTTCCTGTAAATAGCCATGCCTCCTGAGAGGCATATGATAGATTTCCATTTACTACAGATGAACCAGATGTGATTGGAAGTTCACCTAAAAGCAAGTGCAGCAAAGAACTCTAAATAAAATATACAATTTATTTAATCAAATCAATAAATTAAAAAAAAAGTGTTTTTTAACCTTTCCAGCACCAACTTCTCCAATTATGGCACATAATTGTCCAGGACGAACTTTGATCGTTATGTCATCTAAAGTTAAAAGGTTTGAATCTTCCCATGTGGCTTTTACTTGGAAAATATTCAATGAAGATTCTGAAATTGATTCTGTTGGCAATTTATTGGTTTCATTAAATTTAGGCCTAATAATCCCAAATTGCGTGAACTCTCTTTCATCGGACAAAAGATACTCTTCTACGCGATTAATGGAAACTAGTGCTTCAGCACCCAGTGAGAGAGCCTGTGGGAAAAAATTGGCAGTTGTACGTTGCATTACATTGAAGAACCGAGCCATAGAGTAAACAATTTCAGCTGTAATGTTCTTTCCCAGGAGTACACAAGCAAGAAGAGATAAATACATTGTGGATCGGTCTGTGAATATGGAATAGCTGCAAGGAACAATTTGGTTTTTAAAACAATATTTGTAATAAATTCAAAATGTAACCTCATGTTTACTCCATGAATATAGGAAACCCATCGGATGGCTTTTACTTCGAGTCGACGGGCTTCCGAAACAACTGATTCGAATGGTTTTTCCCAAGTGTACATCTTAATGACCTATTTATTTCGAATTAAGTTTTTATTATTATTGTCATATAAATAAAAGATTTTTAGAAATTGTAAAATCACAAAAAAATTATCTTCAAATAAATAAAGATATATTTATCGTGATTTTAAAATTCATAAAAATCTTTAATTTCGATGACATTTTTTTACTTGTATTCCTTTAATAAGTTCATTCATGATCCCAACACGCTGATCTGTTCTTTGGGCTACTTTTCTTCGAAGTGTCGACATAACGCGACTTAAGCCTGTTTGAACGGGAATAGTTGTAATAAAAAGTCCGAAAACTCCTACAAAAGCTGCCAGGCCAACTTGTCTCCAAAGCAGGTAGCAAATCAAGCAAGACTAAAAATAAACACATAAATAACGAAATTATAATCACAAACTCACAAAAGCTAACCTGAAACGGCATAATCCAGATGTAGTGAGCAAATAGAAATCCACAATCAAGGCGACTAACATCGTTTGATAGTAGATTAATCAAATATCCGACGGATGTACGACCGGCAGACTTTTTTGTTAGCCGAAGCGTCTTACGGTAAATTAGAGAACAACATGCGATACGCATGCGTGCCCCTAGCATGCGTTGTCGTATATCCAGATGATGGGCAAATAGACAGATTAACAATGTCAAAAAGACGACAGCAAATGCCAACCAGAACATATTGTTTGCAGCGTTAGAAATTGACCCATTCTCTGGGTGAACCTCAATAACACTTGTTCGAGACAATCCTTCAATTGAGTGCCCAGCACCCGAAAATAATAAAATATCACTAGAATGATTAAACGTTTGGGTTGCGTTCAAAATGATTATTGGTTCTTGAAATTGTCGAATTAGCTGAGCAAAAACAACGGGCTGCAAAGATCTTGAATAAATAATATTTTTTCTAAAAATCGTAAACATATAAAATGTGTTACATCTGTAATTACCTTAGAACAGAAAGCACAAACACAAGAAATCCGTCCACGATCACGGATGAAGCAAATGTTTTGAAAAGAGCATTTCTTAATCGAGGTTGCCTTTTTTTCTTATCGGCTATGTTCAATTCATTTTTCCATTGTCTGTGTGTGTAAATAAATTAAAAAAATAGAAATAAAAATTAAACGCTAACGTTACTTCTTTTGTTTCTTACGCCATACTTCTATTTAAAGGTTTAAATTGGGTTTACCAACATCATTTTGATATTCTTTCGATGAATTGTAATTTGATGACTTGTTTTTCGTCGAATTGTTATTCGATGAATTATTATTTGATTATTTCTTATTTAATGAATTGTAATTTAATGAATTGTTTTCGATGGTTTCGATATCTACTAAATCTGTTAAGTTGTACATATTACCATAAACATATATAATACCTACATAAGAACTTACATTTCAAGTTTATCGCCTAGATCTTCGGAGCAATCTTCCATCAAACATTCGGTCAGGTCATCGCTAGTAAGGCCCCTTCGGACGCCCTTGAACAACTTAGGCACAATCCAGGAAAACGAAAGCTGGGAGAAAATGTTTGCTCCCTTTCGCGGGTTGCATTTTACCGGTTTCTTTGTATGGTCCATTTAATTTATTTCAACAGGTGGCTAAGGCTAAGCTATAAGCTGCCCCTCGAAATAAGGGTTTTTAGATATGGTTGCACACTATATATTCTAAGAAATAGATTATTTTAATAATTATTTCCAAATATACATTTACTTTTTTAAATAGCCCTAGACTAAACACTCAACGCCCAGAAATAGTTTTTTTTTGTTAACACAATCGCTCTCCTCGACTAATACACGAAAAGTATAATATAAATATTTTTTCACTAATGCCAGCTATAGATTATTTAATGTACAATTAATTACCGCACGATAACGCTAATCTTATACAACTATAACTATATATAATATCTATTATCTACTACTTGGACATTATAATGTTTACAATGATTTAGACATCAAAAATTTAAAGAAAATTGAGTCATAATTGAGAGATAAGACAGCCTAACACGATAGTAAAAACGCATCATTAGTTTTTTTCTTATCTCGATAAAATTACTTTATATTTGTGATAAAGAAATAATTATTTTGGTACTCAGCGGAAATATATTGTCCAAGGTATAGTATTCTACTATGTCTCTTTGGCTTCGCACAAGCTTCTAAAATCATTCGTTTAACTTCATTTGGTATAAGATGCCCGTCGAAGATTTAGTTTTTTTTTTAAATATTTTTAACCTCTCTTGTTTATTTATGTTCTTACTCAATTTATATTTGTGTCGGCATGATTTGTAATTTTGCAAACGTTAATTTACAAAAAAATGGGATCGGTACAAAATGAGAAAGTCATATAATTATTAAAAGGGTTCCTCCTCAAGACCTTACAATGAAGTTTGGCCAATCCGAAGTGAATCAAAATGCGGTGAATTGACAGGTTGCGATTATTTCCCAATTCTATTACTTGATTACACGAACTGACACTAAACTGCTACTTAAGAAAGTTGGGTAACAGTTTAATATGCGCAGTTGATTGTTTGGGATTCCATGAGCTGTCGTCAACTGTTACCAACTGCCGATGGCAGCTACAGTTGTCTACTGAGACCAACTGTCGAAAGTAGCAATCCGTGTAATCGTAGCATAACTCATGTTTGTTAAATTTATTGATTAATATTTTAAAATATTGTTTTCCGCAAAATATCTTTTTCATTATTATTGGGTATTAGATAAACATTTTTTTACGTTTTGCCTGTTTTAAGACTATTTTATTAATTTTTGCTTGATTTAGCGAAGAAAATACTGTTTTTTTGTGTGGCCAATCGTGATTAGGCCAATCGTATCATTCGGCCAATCGTGATTCGGCAAATTGTATCATTCGGCCAATCGTAATTCGGCCAATTGTATCATTCGGCCAAACGTAATTCGGCCAATCGAGATTCGGCCAATCGTAGTACATTCGATTATCAGTCCAACTTTATGTATTTTGTTATATTCCAATCAAATCATAAAATATTGAAATAAATAACACTTTTATTATTTTCATGCTATATTTTAATGATTTTTAGGGCATGTATTTTAAACGCCAAATAAGGACTTTTAGTATTTTTAATTGACCAATGTATATATAAACTGTATTATATTTATTTTTTACTATTAGTGATAAAGCATGTTTAGTTATATATTATCACTATTAATATCACTAAAACACTAAAACATTTTTATTATTTCCAATAAACGCACCTTGAAGGTAGTGTTCTGTAGCGAATGGCTTTTCTGGGGAGCAAGATGTAAAATAAACAAGTGAAACGACACGGGGAAAAGGTTTATTGAAAAATGAAATTAAATGTCTCCTACTCAATGCAGATCGTGTTCGAAGATCCCGATGTTTTTGAGAGTGAACGTTCTCTCGGTTGACGTTCAAAACAGACGAGAGCTACATTCTGACACCAATTGTTGTTTCTATCTTTTTGGGTTTCTGGCGCACACACACCAATAAATTCAATTTGACATTACAACCTCCGTGAATCTGGTTCCCTAAATCAAAATAAAAAGATTTTTTGTGGCATTCGATTTACCATTTTTTTACCACAAATGATCATCAACAATATTTTTGTGTAATTTGGGGCTGCAAACGTGAAATTAACTCTTTTAACCGTTTTTTCGGAATAACTTTTGAACCGAGGGTTGTCAATCAAAGTTTTTGGTGGTCATTTGTGGTCAAAAAATGGTCAATCGAATGCCACAAAAAAAACTGGTTTGCCTATCAATAAGGTGAGAACGTGAAAACGTGAAGTTGTCCCCCGAATTTATTTTAAAAATAACTTTTGAACAGAGGGTGGTCAATCAAAGTCTTTGGTGGTAATTTGTAGTAAAAAAATGGTCAATCGAATGCCGCAAATTAAAACCCTTTTTTCGATTTGGGGGGCAACGTGAAGTTGTCCCCTAAATAATATTTATTCAATATCTTTTTAACCAAGGGTGGTCAATCAAAGTTGTTGATGGTCATCTATGGTCAAAAAATGGTCAATCGAATGAAACAAAATAATATAACTTATTTGATTTGGGGGCCAGGTTCACGGAGCTGACAGTACTTTGTAAGAGATGGAAAAGGAATTTGATAGAAGCCGTGAGTATAGACAGTTTTGTGTCTTGGAAATTCTTCTTTTATTTGGTATTTAAATATTGATTGTTAACATACCAAAAAACCTTTTTTTAAATTTCCACTTTTTTGGTGTTGGATTTCTGACAAAATACAGAAATACCTAATAGTGCGAAAACTGACAAGGAAAGATATCAAAATTGTCGCATATTTTGTCTGGCCAATGAATTTCAGTTATTATTAGTATTTTTTTGTCGAAAATTTTCCATTAAAGATACTTTTTTGAGGAGATAATATTCCTTGAAAAGGTATATCTCGAATCGAAGTTGTGCAGATGCAAGCAGCAGGTCTCAATAAAAAAAAAATTAACTAAAAAATGCATTTATAAAGCATATTCAGTTTTAAAAGCCTCGAGTTAAAAAAAAATGCGCACAAGGACACACTAATGTCATTTTGATCCTTTTTAACGAAGTGTTAAAATGCTTTATTTGCAACGCATCTAGCAACTTAAAATACCCGAGGCAAAGATGTATCCTGTGAATATTCGTATATGTATACAGGATAATGTATATATATATATATATATATCGCATTATGTATAATAGATAACATATGCGAGACTAATGCATGTGTGACTGAATGTTTTCGGTTATATATTTATATACTTGATTTTTATATACATTATAATATATGTATACAGAGCTCGCACGATTAAAGACATACATGTCACCTTTTAAATGAAAATGTATGTATGTATATATATAAATAAAATACATGTAATGTACTATATTCGTCCTTAGTCCTTAGTCCTTGTTCGCGCATCCGCTAAATTCGTTTATGTACCAAACAGCTTAAGTGTGCGTGGGCTCGCGTGCCCGAGCAAGAGGAGCCGTTGTGCAAACGTTCCTAACCTCCATTATATACATATATAATATAAATGGTAGTATATAAGTTATATATACCTAAAGTGGGACTACATATGCGATGATGGGTGTGCTATAGTGACCACAATCCCATCAACCCTTTTAGTGTTTTCTCATCTGGGAAATGTTCTCAAGGATCGATTGCTAGCTCAGCGACAACGACGACTATACGACTAGACTACGACGAGGACGACGAGGACGACGACGACGACTACTTACTCGTTCTTATATGCACCCACGTTGCCACCACTTTGGAACACACACAGACACACACACACACATGTTCGATGGTTCAGCCGCAGAGCAAATCTCCTAGTTTTGTATGTGTGTGTGTGTGTGTCTGTGTACGCACACAAAAGACATTACAAGTCGTGGGTGAGTGTGCATGTGTTAACACACACACACACATACACATACTAAAATTACATATGTATGCGAAAAACATGCACACAAATACGCTCAACGCTCGTAATAACGACGAACCGTATTCTGAAGCCGGAGTATTTGCACTTTGGAGTTCAAACCGAATCTCTGCAAAGCGTCTTTCGATTTATACTATCACGCATGTAGCCCATGGATTTAGATGAATAATTTGATTTTATACTAAACTTCCTTGAATATTAATGGATTTTATATAAAAAACATTAAGTTTATGAAGTATAAAAATTAAAAGCTATCATATTATGGTCTGCAGCTCACACATCATTATTTTATAGTTCTCGAACCCGCTTCCCGAAACCCACACTTCACAAAATCCACACTCCTCAAACCATACTTCTAGAAACCAACACTTCCCGAAAGCCACATTTCTCGAAACCGACGCTTCCAGAAGCCCACAGTTCCCGAAACTTACTCTCCTCAAAACTCACACTTCCCGAAATCCACACGGAAAAAATAACATAAAAATGTTTGTTGCAAATATATTAATTTTAATACAAACATTTTTTACAAACATTTTTTATATTTAATGGTTAAAAGTTTGAAAACTTGTCCATAGAACCGAGTGAAAAATTTAAAAGAACCAACATTTTCGGAAAAAGTTGATTATCTTTAAAATAATCAAAAAACAGGCATAAATCATTTAGTCGTCAAAACTTTTTTAATATACTGTTTAATACTTAAATACTGTCTAAAAGATTAATAGACTTTTTAAAATACTGTCATAAAGACTGTCTAATAGACTGTCTAAAAGACTTCTAAAATTGTCTCAAAGACTGTCTAATAGACTGTCTAAAAGACTTTATAACAGACTGTATAAAACACTGTCTAAAATACTGCCTAAAGTATTCTCTAACAAGTGCCTAATATACTGTATAAGAGTGTTAAAACGACTGTTTAAAATAATATCTAAAGATTGTGCTGTTTAAAATATTATACAATCTGTCTTAAAGACTATCTAAAAGATTGTCTAAAAGACTGTCTAAAAGAATGTCTAAAAGATTGTCTAAAAGACTGTTTAAAATAGGTCATAAAACTGTCTAGAAGACTGTCTCAAAGACTGTGTAACAGACAATATTACAGACTGTATAAAAAGTTGACAAAAATACTGTCTTAAAGACCGTCTATAAACTGAAAAAACACTGTGTAATAGAATTTTTATTAGACTGTCTGAAATACTGTCAAAAAACTGTCTAAAAAACTTACTAAAAGACTGTCTAAGAGACTATCTAAAAGACAGTCTCAAAAACTGTCTCTAAGACTATCTCTAAGATAGTCTAAAAGACTTATATAAAAGACTGTATAACAAACTGTATAAAACACTGTCTAAAATACTGCCTAAAATACTGTCTTAAAGACGTGTTTAAAATTGGTTGGTTTTTTGAAAGGATTTTAAAGTAATA
>JAAAKO020042206.1:0-11995 GCA_010015015.2 Bolitophila cinerea
GTATGACGTCATATCAACAATTTCGGTGCTAAGAGAGAATTTTTTCTTGCTATGGCCGGTAAGAATCCCTACACTGAACTGTACTTAAATTCATTATATATTTCCAGAATTTTTTCAGTCGTACTTTGAGTCGTGCCAATCGTTTTAATGTTTCCGAACGGAATCGAGGGCGTCTGAACTAGAACTCCTTGTCGCTACCAGTATGTAAGACGTTGTTTAATCCAGTAGTAGGTTGTAGATAAAACTATGATCACCGCTCCGTGATACACATAGACACCATTTTTTTTAAATACTCCTATTACTTTCTGTTCCTCGTTCACTTGTATTCTGAACTCTCGCTAGCACAAGTTATTACTTTATATATTTTTTCATTATATAACAATCTAAATTTAATGCTGAAATTATTTAATTTGTGATAAAATCCAATAATATTTAAGATAATTTTGAATCTGAAAATGTACCTATATTGAATGAGATTAAATTTTTACTAGTAGATAACATAAAATTCGTATTAATTTGTTTAATATGCTACATGGATATTAGGGTAATATAATTATATTTATAAATATGTAATATTTATTATTTTAAATTTTATAAATTAATTATCTTAAAATTAAATACATGGATATAATTTGATGTTTCATTTTGTGTGTGGAGTTTTTCTAATTCACTTATTTCTTGCACTAATATTATAATAGTATAATATAATATAATATAATAATAATAATAATAATACAGAGTATAATATTCTTCCTTATTAGATAAGAATTCAATTCAAATTTACACTTCACATTATTCACTACACAAGAAATAATTATATATTTCAAACACAAATAAAAACTAACTAAAAAACACAAAAAAAAACATAAACTGAAACTCAATGTAGAACACAGAAATGTGAATCGACTTATTTCGTAATAATAATTAGGATAGTTGCCAGATCAACAATAAAGTTGTAAAATTTAATTTTGATTACTTTAGTTGTTCATGTTTTATAATTACATAGTTATAATTTATAAAATATCTTTATTCATAATTTTACTTGAATACCTAGCATTTTGTTTACTTAAGTTGTGCAATAACCACATCACATTATTTGCCTGTTTACAGATTAAAATAATTTAATTATGTGCTAAATATCATGTTTGTAGAGATTTTTTTATTTTTAGGTCAATTTTTTAATAGTATTCTTAAATTACGATTATATATAAGAAATATTCTTTAATTACGATTATATATAAGAAAAAGACATATACCAAGTAGAAATATGTCCAAAATTTTTCGAAATCACAAGATTGATTAGAACTGAAACATTTTTTTCCAGATATATTTTTATTTTTTTTATATAGATTTTTTTGCAAATAGTGTAAATTTAAACAAACTGTTATAAAAGTTTAATTACAACGAATAAATTGCAGACTTTTAGGTTCGGAAGGTGCGCTATGTTGGGTGTGCCAAAGCCAACGTCTGAAATTATTTTGCCTAGCATTGAAGACACTCTAATGCATTTTCTGTAGATGGAACACAATACATTCTCTACAGCTAACAGAAATTGTTACGGAAGCAATTTTTGTTGACATCGGAAAAAAGAGCAATAAATCTTGTTGAAGGCATCCATTTATATATTGTCCTGAAAAGAATATTGACAACAATTGGCCAATAACAAATATTTCGTTAGAAGAAGGCCACATAAATGAAAGACAAATTGCGATTGATTTCATTGACGTTAATTACATTCTTCGGAAAATATAAATGCAACAAGTGATCCGTCTTCATCGAGACGACAAACCCGAAGATATCCACTAAATAAAGTTAGCTAGTTAATACTTACCAGTACGGTAACTCCAGTAGATCTGGCAGTACTTTCACTCACATTGCATAGGAACGGAATAAAATTTTGAATAAGGAGCACATAGTATTAGTTCCTGAACCAGGCTCAAAGTACATTGGACATGTGAGATGTGACTCCATCATCTGGATTATCAGCCCACATTTTGTTCTCAATTTCTGAATATATGTATGAGCGATCTTTGAAATAAGCTTTTGGAATTTTTAAAATTTAAGTACTATATTTATATATTATTTATGTATAGAGCATCCAGTTTAACATAGATGGATAAATTCTAATAAAAAATAAGTTCAATATTTAAAATTGCAAAAAGTATGTACTTTTCCGAAACCTAAAACCAAAACCGCAGACGGATAGCCTAAAAGTCATTTATTATAATTTTTATTTCTCATATTTTTGCACTTAATGTAATAATTATGTAAGGAATCGTTGAAGATTTAATGACATCTGCCAATATACATATTTTATCTACTATATTCAATACAAATAGATTTTTCTTTATTATGACT
Organism: Bolitophila cinerea; assembly: GCA_010015015.2. Lineage (NCBI taxonomy): Eukaryota > Metazoa > Arthropoda > Insecta > Diptera > Mycetophilidae > Bolitophila > Bolitophila cinerea. The sequence goes on from JAAAKO020042206.1 coordinate 2,359, forward strand.
GTAGCAACGATGATAAGAGTTAATTTTAAAAGTTCAAAAATTTCATAGCATTTAAAAGTTTAACTTATCTTACGCATATTTCTGATGCAATGAAATGTAATTGCGATTTGAGAAGGCCTTTCAAGTTTCGTACATATGTTTTTTTCAACTTCTAACCTGTACACACATCATAGTCTAAAATCAAAGATTTAAATATATAATTTAACACAAAAAAATGAACACAGAAAATAATACTGACCACATATAAAAATTAAACACAATAAAACAAAAGAGCACAGAGAAAATCAAATTACACCTAACAATAATTGAACATTCAAAAAAATAAACGAACATCTAACAAATAAAACAGATTTTATTTTAGAATTTATAAAAAGCAAATGCTCACTGGAAAATACAAAAACGATGATTTGCGCACAGGAAATAACAGCCTTTCCAAAGCAGTGCTGTCGATTCAGATTTTTAAATTGAAGTATATGAGTGAAAAAATTGTAGTATTTACAAAAAAGGAGTCAAGTATTTTCTTTTGTAAGACGCAAATAACTAAAATTCAACAGAAAAGTACGAACAAATTATAGATATGAAGATTTTATGTATATTTTATTTATTATAAAATTATTTAGATTTCTATTAAAAATGACACTTGTTATAAAACCAACAACACAATAATAATATACTTAGCTTTATTTCATTCAATAAAAATACAAAGAAGGTTTTTAAATACATATTATAGATCGTGCATAAATAAAATAATTAGAATTCAAAGAATAAAAAAGATATACTAAACATTTATTATGACATGTATATGTAGGTATATACTATAATAATTCGATGTTTATTGCAAATTATTACTAAAATAATAAATATATTTTACAAAAAATAAACAATGAATCTCTATATATATGAAATCATTATGACGAAAATTCAAATTTTCATATACTATATAAAGCAAAAAATTCACTACTGCACTATAAATAATAGCTCAAAATTGATCCCATTTACAGTTTATCCCGCACATTTGAAACTATACACAAAAAATCCCAAGAACATTTCATACCAAGCCTAAATGATCCAACGAACATTAATTCATCCAAGCACCGGCTCATTTCATAATCTTTCTATTAGTACTCTTTCGTAATTTTTGCCTTTTTAAGGTCATGTTTTGCCTTTTATTTACATATTTTGTATTTTGTGATATATTTGGTAATTTTTCGTCTTTTTTGTTTATAATAATGAATCCTAATTTATAATGTAAAACTTACTGATTACGTGTTATTCGCTGCAATCAATTAGTAATTTTAATTATTTCAAATATTTTGATATATGGCTAACAATACAGTGTGAGCAAAAAAAACAAAATTTTACCAAAAGTTACAATTATTATTGGATGAAAAATGTATGAAAAACATCCATTAGAGAAAGGAATGACAATAAAGTTGAAAATCTCCTTTTTAGATTTTGGGGTGGAGTTTATAAAGGTTTATTTTCTAAACCCAAGCTTGTACTGTGTACAAAATCTTTTTCACAAAATTATGTTTTTAGAGGATAAAGTCATATTTTAAGCGCTTAAAAATGTTTTTAGGGTATATTTTTAGTTGCCCTAATGATTTACAAAAGAACATATAGAAACTTTAATTAAGGATATATGTACATATAATTAAATAATTAATTATTATTAAATACATTAGGTATACTCGGTAAAAATTAGGATACATATTTTGGTTGTAATTATATTTATACATTTAAAGATCTGTTAATCCAGTGGGAGGCGGTGGACTATGAATATGGGTGTGCAACTTAAATTTTAGTAGAATAAAACTAGTATATAATTTCCCGTTTTCCAATTTTTCTCAGAAAAAAAGTAATCAAAAAGAGTTTTTTTTTGACAAATACCTGTTACAATTTTAAATATATATGTCAAAAGCTTATTAGGAAAAATGAACGATGCAAATAAAAAAAAATTTAAGTATTAAAAAGAATTACTGAATAAAACCAAATACAAAATTAACATGTCTTTAATATTATTCATTCATAATAATTAAACATTATTTTATTTTATATAAAGGAAAACTCAATTAAAACAAAAGAATATGCACACCAACCAGAAAACTCTTTGAGTTTTGTTAGAAAGAAATCCTGGTATTGCAACTATATACTTAATTGACCGGATGCCAGTGTCTCCACCACCCAACAATGGGAAAATATAACCTGTTCGCTAAACCTTGGACCTCCAGTATATAATTCGGACGGCTGTAAACGAGTATGTTACTTCTAATATAATATTATGTAAATATTAATAAAAAAAAAATTCTTTACAATTTAAGTGTGGAAAGACTGGATATACAAGATAAGGAAAATGGTATCGCAAGACATGATAAGCCGTAAAGGAACAGGTGGTGGTCCCGGTAAACTACAGGTGTTTACGGAGCTAGAAGAACGCGTTGTTGAGCTTTTAGATCTGCGAAGTGGTCTGGCTGGGAAAGGCAAGCGGTTTGGTGCAGCAAATGCTATAATGATGACTGAAGATATTGGAAATGATGAATAAACTCAGGTGCAATCCGAAAATGCAATTCCAAAAAAAATTTAAATACAATCACAATTAAAATAGATACATTTTTTCCTTTATTTATTTATTTATTATTACAAAAAAATAAATATGAATTACAAAAAAGAATTACAAATATCACCTCTTTGTTTTTTTTGTTAAATGTAACAAATGTCGGATGCCTAATGTTTCAGCATCTGAATTTTCTTCTATTTGAACAACAGGCGGAGTGTCATCGAGAAACGCATCATTATACAATTTATAGAATATGCTGATGTTGTGGAGCATAGATATTATTTGGGTTGCCTTCTTGGGCGAGTAATGTAATTGTCTAGTTGTAAGCAAACAAGGAAATCTGCCTTTCAATACACCAATACAACGTTCAACCAAATAGACCCCAAAACATTTTCAGTACACAACAACAATTATGTGCAAGCAATCTTCTTTTTTAACAAAAACACAAAAAGAAGAAGAGAGAAAAGATTTTGGGAGATTTGTACAAGGTATAGTTTGCCTGTCACTCCCCTGACAAAGTGTGCGCACAGCGAACTGCACGGTGCGCGCTAGGGCTGAGCGAAGCGATTGCGAGATTCGTCTGCGCTGCTTGGTGCTTGTACTCATTTGCTCTGCTCGTCTTCTCTCTTTGCTTGATGCTGTGCTGTATCGCTGTATGTATTGCTGTCTTCTCTTTTTTTGGCTCCCAATTTAGCGCACACAGAAAAAAACAATTTTGAAAAATATGACCACAAAATAAATAAAAAATGAGCACAAACAATGTATACCATTTGTTTAAATAAATAAATATAATAATAAATTCAAAAATGAACACAGGATTTGGAGAAAGAGAGTCCACAGATATAATTTATCTCTCAAAAATTAGAGGATTTGATGAAATTTCAGTTGATTTTCTTCTTATTCTCTTACCATTTTTGTGTCCAATATTTTGTCATCTATTTAACATAGTTTTTACAACATCTTCTTTTCCAGACATATGGAAAAAGCTAAAATATTGCCAATACAAAAAAATGCAAGATCAATTAATTGTTTGGTTTTGACTCATCATCCATTAAGCTCATAAATAGTTATCTACATCAGAGAATTCAATGTGTATCCATAGCAAATTATACTTCTACGCCATGTTTCATAAGTAGAGGAGTTCCCCAAGGATCCATTCTTGGCCCTCTCCTCTTCTCAATGTTTATAAATGATCTTCCATCAAAGCTTTTATATTCTTCCTCTCATCTTTATGCAGATGATTTACAAATTTATTTACCATGTAATCCTGGCAATATTAATGAGAGCATCTCTCTCATTAACATTGACGTATCAAATATAAATAATTGGTCCAGTCAAAAGGGCCTTCACATTAACATTTGTAAGACACAAGCTATCATAATAAATCCAACTTATAATATAGAACCTACAATCCTCAATACAATTATACTTAATAATTCAATAGTTAAACTTAGTAACCGCGTAGTTAATCTTGTATTGACCATAAATTCTTCCTTCAACTGGATTGATCATTGTAACAAAATATTGGCAAAAGTTTATGCTGTACTTAGAAGCTTATGGCCTTTTCAAAGCTGTATGTATCTTCATGCTAGAATTTAATTATCCGAAATAGTCAGTTAACCGTAAAAAAACATTAAACTGAATGAACTATTGTCAGGCCCGTAGATATGAGGATGGAACGGGCCAGGCGTTTTGGGAAGGCTTGTATTTTAATGAAAACTACAATTTTGCTAGAAATTACGATACAACTTAAATACTATAATATAAAGGCGATACAAACAAATCAAATTTGTAAAGTTTATTTTAATTTTTAAAAAAGTAAACCGCGTTTTTGGAAATTATTTTGAGGTGATAGTTATGATAGCACAGTGGGGCATTTGTTCCGCTAAGAGATTATAATTCCATTGTACTTTAAATAAAATACTTTTAAATGTTTTTTTTTTAATTATTTCTCTACCAATAAATTACATAATACATATAATGTATAGAAAATATATTTATTTTGAAGAGTAAAAGTAACCATTTTCGTTTTGTTTAAAAATATAGATACAGTGACCGAAATAACTATATAGGCAGGTACGATAAAACACAAAGTTTTGATTTTTGTGTATCTAAATATTTATTGGGTTTTCTTTGAGAACTTTAAATCACAAATAATAAACAAATAACTTAAAAGTATATAACGTTAATAAAGTAAAAAAATATTAATAAAAAAGGTTTATAGGAAATTCATTTTGAACTAACTATTTACATTATATTATTGGTTTTAATTTTGTTTTTAACCGCCATTATTGAAGATTACCTCAAAAATTCGATTAGGCAAACAAATATTCAAACTCTGTAGCTGTGATTTTGAAATTTTATACCAAACATCGCAAATACATATTTCCATCAGTTCTGCTACCGTCCTTAATTGCCTTCCATTGCGATAAACACGCGCTTTGCTATGATCCCACACAAATTCTGGATCTGATCAGGACTAATTGCTGGCCATGGTTAAATATTGACGTTCTTGACATGAAACCAACTATTGGTACACCGAGAAGTATGAATTGGTGCGTTATCCTGTTGGAAAATCCAGTTTTCACCACCAATGTCATCTGCACTCTCCAGTAAATATTCAACTAAAAGTTCAGCGTATAATATTTTGAGTCCATCCTAGATGATATCCAGCGTATAGGCGTTGTCCCGTTTCAACTAAATGCTGCCCAAACCATAACGTTTCCTCCTCCGAAGTTCCTGCTCATTCGGACTTCTGGTTCCTTTGACAAGTTATGCCAATAATACTGACATCCGTGTATGGTCCATCCAAACTAAACTTTTTTCGTCACTGAAGATAACATTTTTCCATTCATCGGTCCAATTCATGTGTTATTTAGCAAAAGTTAGTCAGTAAGTTTTATGTTCTGTATTAAGTGTAGGTTGCTTCAATCTTTTGCTGCATCTCAATTGATTTAATCTTTTCAGAATTGGTTGAATTCTTCGAGTAGTCGTTGCAAAATCTGATTCAGCCTTAATTTATGGTGCCTTTATGATTTTTTATAATAATGTTTTGACCATACGCTCTATACACTAACTATCAAATGGCCAACCCGCAAAATAATTGGCCAAATGTTGGTTCTTTATTCCTAAATGGCTACCTTATAAACCTTTTTTTCAAATGGCCATATAAATGGCCACTGTTTCCACTTAAATTTCCAAAATTGAATAAATTATAATAAACATTGTTTTGATTCCTAAGGAGGTTACTTTTAACCCTACTTTTTTTCCTGGTAAAGATATTTTTTAAATTTAGACGAAATATACAAAATAAATAGGGCTATGGAAAAAACCTAAAAAAATGAAAATTCAGAGGAGGGATTTTTTTATTTTTTGTATTCAACTAGGACATTTACAATAATAACTGTAGTTCTTAATTATTTAATAATAGATTTTTTTGCAAGGGTGGAAAATAAAGTTTCGGGGGTCTCAAAATCATAGCAATATTTTTTATTTTTTCTTAAATTTAATCTCACTATTAATTGACCCATGTTTTCTTCAAAAAGCATAATTTTTAATCTTTATTTTTACATGAATTCGTGAATAATTTGTTTTGGTAGTGTCAATAAATTGTACTTTTCCCCTTTTTAGTAGAATTAAAGCATTGTTATAAATTAAAAATTGGAAAGTTATCCGTAGAGACCATAATAAAAACCACCTTGATGAAATCGATTTTCGAAAACTTTTATAGAAGTCTTGTAAACTTATGGAACCAAAAATTGTGATGGAACTGGAATTATTCGTTTTGTGATTTTTTACTGCTATAAGGTAATGAACCAATTGCTTTTCTACCAAAATGTTTGTAAAGTTATAACACTGGCCAGGATTCAAAGTCAAAGTAAGCAGGTGAATCATTTACTATATTACTATATTACGCATTAGGTATTGCAAATATCAATTTTGAGATTTCTCGTGAATTATATCAGAAAATCGCAAAAAAAATCGAAGTAGTCTTTTTATTACTAAAATTTAAAATAAACTGTCTTGGAAGACATTGAAGAACATTGAAATGAAATCGAGCACTCTTATAAATGTTATTCTGACATACAGGTTGATCAATTACCTAGTATACAATTTAATTAGGTTTTGCCAGGATTCTTATTTAGGAAGTTATGACTTAATGTTTTGTTTTCTATGTACCAAGACAAACACATTTTCTAAAAGACCCTGTATCTCAGTGGGGGGGTAAATAAAGACCTCCTTTTATATGGTTTGTAAGTAATCATCCCTAAACTATTAGAATTATGAAATGGACCACTTTGTATAGTGTATACTATTACATTCACAAAGTTTCCACTTCAACGAGCATTAAATTATATAATAACAATTATTTCCAATTTTTCCAACATAAAAAAGCCTTTCAATCACCACAATTCCGGGACCATCCATAAAACTCTCACATTACAATTTGAGATAATTTCTGTGCTCTTCTCCTCCTGCTGAGCGCGTTATCTGAAATCTGTCTCGTTTTTGTTTAATGATACACAGCTTAAGCTCGTCCACCGTAGAAAAAAGACAAAACCGACAAAACCGCCAAACCCGACAAAACCGACATAAAGTCATATGTCAAGCCGGTAGCCGGTCGACAAATAAAATTAAATAAAAATTAAGTATATGTTTACGACCGATTAACCAAAGTAAATCCGGGTGAGTGTGCGTCCCCTGCTAATACAATTAACAATAATTTTAAGCGCATTCTCTTCTGCTGCGGGTCTTTGCATATATGCAAATGTTGTTGCTGCTGCTGATGCACTTTTGATGCACTTTTCCCCGACAGCCACACACACACACTAACAAGATAAGCAAGAGAAACGCATTATTTTAATTGGTTAATATTAGATTTATGATTATAAGCAGAGTATTAGCCGTACTTAAAACTGAAGGCTTTACGCAGTGGTGCAAAGATTGCCTGCGGACGAATGTTGTTGTTATTGGTGTGCATCGGGTTGAGGTCCTGCGTGTGAGCGCGTTAAAAGGATGCGACGACAAGTCGTGACGCGACCGAAGGCAACCACTCAGGTAAGTGCATTTCAAGAATCTATGAAGAAGAAATAGTTTTTCTCTTGAAAAATCATACGATATAAATTATTTTTTATTCATATTATACACTCAAGATCAATTTTACAAAAGAATAGAGTGCAAAAGCACTAGATTACAATATTTCATAATTATGATATATTATATTATATTATACTATATTATATTATATTATATTATATTATATTATATTGTATTATTTTTAGATTAAAGATTAAAGGACATGAGTTGAGCTGAGAAACCAAGGGCTACTTTAATAAAACATAAGATAAAATAAAACAAGGGAACTGACTGAAGAACACTACGAGAAGTCTGTTGACATTTAAATTAGAAATAAATATAATAGCAGTGCAAATCGATATAAAATCCCTGAACAAATCGTACTTGATGATAATCTGATACAAAACACAATTCTTTGGGTACCACACACTTAAAAGCACCACTTTATATGGCAATAACATTTAATTATATACACAATTTACAATTTTTAATTACATTCTAGCTAGTTCGCAAAGTGCTCAATAAATATTGCCACACACCACACAACCGTAAATAAACCAAAACTTTGCATATTTTTCTGCACATCCACACAAATGCATATTATAAATAAAATATCATATATATATATGTATACTATGTGTACTGGGTAGTGTATATATTAGAAGAACATACACAAGTACTAAAAACACACAGAAGTTGCATAAAAAATATGTGTAAACTCTAAAGTAGTAATATATTACGGATATTACGTTTTCAGTAACTGCAATGTATGTAATATTTGCGCACTGCAAACACAGAAAACCACAGAGTGGTAATATTTTTGTTTGGCATACGTTCGAAACGAGATGTACCAGTGAGTATTATGCGTCAGAGGTGTCAGCCGATGTAAAAAGTGTTGTCAGCCGGCCGAAAAGTATAGCCAGCCGGCCGGCGGCTTTAATAGGCTTTTTTAGGTACATATCTTTTATGATTTAAATTTTATTAAGATCGGAACTGAATTAAGGATTTTTTTGTCTTAAATTGTCCCAATAATATTGATATTGATATTATTATCCTTGTAAAAGCTCTTTGGTAAAGCTATAATGCAAATATTTTCGCTTCTTAAAATGGTGAATCTGTACTTTACCACCCCTCCCAGGATTTTTAGGGGATGTAGGGGATGTTTTCCCGATCCCTAAACGTTATTTTTGGCTGGAAAAATCCCCTAAATGGTTTAAGAGGGTTTTTACAGTAAAATCCACGTTTTTCAAATGATTTTTGATGGGTAGTACATCTGAGGGGGGAATTTTAGAAGTGAAGGGGTACAACTAAGTTTAAAAGCTGAGAACTTTTTTTATAATATGCCGAACTCTCCCACTCAACTGCAAACCTCCAAATAATCATTAAAAAAGGGCCGATTTTAACCTAAAAACCCCCTTAAAGGGATTTTTCCAGGGGAAAAAACGTTTCGGAATCGCGGATACGTCTCCTACATCCTCTTTTTGGGAGGAGGGGCTAAAATAAGTTTAGCCCTACAAATATATTACAATTTAGGGATTTATATGCATATTTTACTCTATTTAAATCAAAAAAAGTAAACTTTTCCAATTTTTAAAATGATAACCATTATGAAAACATGTAAAACTCATTCAGATTATATTTTTTTTTAAAAAAATATATATTTTAGTGCAAAATATTTATTTCTTTTAAAAATACATTTCAAATCTGTTTTGTCCATAGCTGCAATACTGTGGTGGCCGGCTTATAAAAACAGGATCCAACAGCCGGCTGACACCTCTGTTATAAGTATGAATATATACACTAATCTATACATATACGAAACACGCAAGTATAAACTATATTCAAATACATGTTTGTTTATATAGACATTGCAGTTCAGCTCACCCCATCCACCCTGAAACAACAATATATAGTAAACGAGCTCATAGATTCATTGCAATTATTATTGAAATGCACAATTTATTTGATGGCGAACACATCACACAATCTGTTATTATTAATGTT